>JBBBDQ010028362.1:0-10000 GCA_037127315.1 Ascarosepion bandense | reverse complement strand
AAATTTCCTGGCCCTACACGGTGAACCGGCCATCCTCGCAGCAGATTTAGTTATGGATTCAATGAAGTCATTCCACTTGAGTTCGATTGATAGAGTTAGGCCGAGGAGGCGCAATGTTTTGCTTTCAGGGAGATCCTGATCCATGCTAATGGGGGAGTAGAAGCAATTCTCTATGGTGGTTAAGAGATAACAGCTTCTCTTTGGAAGTATAAAAATTTACGAACCATTTCTTACCTCAGTCCACCACAGATTGGAGGTCCTTTTCAAGATCTGCAGCAAGGTTCTCTTTGTCAGCCTCAGCAGATTTCTTATCAAGGTAGGAGTAAATGGTGGTATTCTCAGCATAGATGCCTACTTGGGATCTGATTACATCAGAGGGATCGTTGATGAAGACCAGAAAAGCGTATGGTTTAGAATAGAGCCTTGAAGGACACCAGCATTCGTATAATACTATCTGGAAGCATGACCATTCAATACTACTTTTATTACGCGATTTGCAAGGAACGACTGGATTAGCTCAAACAAGTGTCTGGTTATACCATAGTTCTGAAGCTTGCGTAGAAGGCCAGTATGCCAGGCTCTGTCAAATGCTTTCGAGATATCTAAGGTTACAGCTCGAGCTTCGCCGTTCTTATCGAGAGCCTGGTATATATAAACTGTAGTGGTCGTTAGCATACCAGCAGTGAAGGGGAAACCATACTGTTTATCGGAGAAGAGGCAGTGGGCTGTGAGACGTTGTACCACTTCAGCGTTGATAATAGCCTCAAAAACTTTGCCAAAAATCGGTAGAAGGCTGATAGGGCAATAATAACAGGAGTCTGAGGGTTCCCTAGAGATCTTAGCTACATGAACCACAGAGGAGAAGCAGGAAGGAGAGAGGCAGTAGCTGTAGAGTTTGGAGAGTTCAGGGGTACATTTCTTCAGGACAATGATTGGGGTTCCGTTACCTCCGCGACTTACACGATTTTAAACGATTATAAATTATTATAATTAAAATGTGAAAAAAAAAAGAAAAAATTCTTGTAAAAATTCATTTTCATCAGAAAATTTTTATTTCTTCATACAATAAATGTCCTTAATAGTACTTATTTACAAAAGCCATTAAAAGCTTTTTTAATTAAGTAATGTCATAGTTTTATTAGATTCATTATTTTTCAATTCAGAGCAAATTTTAAGTTAAATAGTACAAATTTGAAAAAAAAAACGTAAGTGATTTACAATCTCCAATGACTCTTACTTTTAACAAAAAAAATAATTTCAATAAATAGGAAGGTTCTGTGGAAAGATTTCATGAAATTAAGTAAGTCGGGGAGGGGAGTAATATATTTAAAAAAAATTACCATGATTTTCTAAAAAATCATTTAAAAAATAATTTCTTTCAAAATAATATAAGCTATATATCGTTCGATAACGTTATAATCTGTTGTTCCTCTCATATTGTTATTTTTTTACGATCCATGGCAATATTTATATATTTACCATTAACAAAAGTGTAACTATACTATCATATCCAGTTATAATATGGAACGTGCGTTGTGGTGCAGTGGATTTTTTTTTTAATCATATCACCCCGAGCAAGGCGGTAGGGCCACTGGTGTGCAGGGGGCTACGTAAGAGTGAATAGATTGAAAAAGAGAAAGCCGGAAACCACATCCTAAACAGGGAACAAGGGATGAGCCTCTACACCTGTTCAATAGACGTGGGTGAAGTGTGAACCGGGCGATAGTTCAGTCTATCTACTCCAATTAAGTTCACTCTATCTACTCCAATTCGACTCGAAACGAAAAATCGGGGTGCCGAGTTCAAATTCCGGTTGAATTTCTTGCATTGACTTACGCACAAATACCCTTGGGAAAGGTAATAATCCGTCTTTTCCCTCCAGTTATGAATTAAATAATCGGACAGATTGGGTTCTATAGCCTTGGATGGCAACCAGTCTACCACAGAAAGCAATGACAACCTACTGCGGGTTAATATTCTCCCCAGTCACTCATGTCTCGAAAGAGAGATGATCGCCAAAAGCGATGACACTTAACAGACTGACTGATAATATGGAAAAAAGCCTAAGTGATATAATAAAAATATCATATTACCACATAAGTTAGAGTATGTTTCTTTGAAAAAAAAAAGCTGAAATTTTCCTGAAATATTTATCATATAAATATATTCTTAAAGTTTTATCAATATCACTTTGTCAAATTTTATTATGCAAGTCAACACTTTCACAATAAAGTAATTTAATCAACATTTACATCTATATGTATGAATTTAAATCAAATATGGCTCCGACAGAATGATAGGATAAGGAGAAAATAGGAAATGTTTATAAATTTAACATATTTAACTGAAAAAAAAATGCTGGTATATTTTTCAAATGTTTGTCTTGTTTGTTTGTTTAGTGGTTAAGCAGACCATGTCAATGAAAAACAAACAACACAAAAATCAAAAGTACAAAAATGTTCTTTTCTCCTCTATATTTAATTTTCCGATGAAGCTTAAATAAGAATTTAAACATGTTAAATTTAGAAACTTTTCTATTTATTCCTTATTCTATCATATACATTTCTGTCTGTGTGTATAATGAAAAGATGTATTACTATCTACTGTTTTATGTGATCTTAAGAGAACAAGAAAACTTATAAAGATTTAATACTGACGGGCATAATTTTAACAACATAACATACGTGGATGACTCTGTGTTGATAGCAGACCAGAAAGGAAACTGAAAGGAACTTTAGAAAAGCTAGTAAAGAAAAGAACAAAGAAGAAACTATCTATTAATTGCAAGAAGATAGAATGCATGGATGAAGAGAGAATCTCAGCAAAAGAGACAGATCAAGACGTGAACTAGATATTGAGGACGTCACAATTAATGATGTAAAAAAATTTCGCGATGACGGAAAATATTTTTTTTTATAATCGTTTCACCCCGAGCAAGGCATTTCACTGCCACTATTGCGCATGGGGTTACATAGAGGGGAAAGTGGTGAGAAAGGATAGTTAGATATAGGAAATGTCAGAAGGAGGGTGATAGGCGGGTAAGGATACCGAGAATGAGGGTTGGGTAGATGTTGAGAGTGTTGGAAGAATAGGTGCAAGTTAGTGTGATAGGAGGTGTCTGTTGACCTTACATTTAAACTCCTGGAGATTGTAGCTGTCGGGAAAACAGACATGTGGAAGGGCATTCCACAGGCGGGAAGCGCGAGAAAAGAAGCTGTTGGAGTAGAAATTACGGTCGCATCTTATCTGTTTTACTGTAAAAGGGTGGGACCTAATTGCTAATCTAGTATGCAGATAATCCGAACGTGCATTGGAATATAGAATAAGGATTTCCAGGGACTAAGCCAACCATTAAGAGAAAGAAAAATTTCGTTAGAAACAACGAAAAGACTGGGCAATCTTCACAGGTTAAGATGACATTTGTAGCTACAGAGATGTGGTTCTACCGACAGATGCTGAGAACATGGACTGAAAATATGAGCAATGAGGTATTTGTAATAAAAATAGAAACTACGAGAAAACTTATACTTGCAATAAGACAGAAACAGTTTTTGTAGCATATAATGAGGAAAGACGAACTGGAACATGTAACACTCACATGACAAGCAGAAGAAACAAAGGAAACTTCAGGCGTTTTTGTCAATAATTTGCTTAACAGTGACGAATAAGTAGAGTAAACAGTCAAAGGTTACTTAGAGTAACAAAAAGCAGGACGCTGTGGAGAGACATGTTTGCTTACGTTCTGAAGTGACATTGCATATAAAAGAAGACAGATTAAATCGTTCAATCAAGCCTGAAACATATATTCTCGACTGGAAATGATTAGCGCTTTATGTTCAAATTGATCGCGCCAATTAAAAAAATTACCTCAGATACACAGAGTCAAGAAAATATTGTTTCGTAGTCAATGCTAAAGACACAGTAATTTGGGTAAATTTTCGTTGTAAGTCTCGACGCTTTTCCCCTTCAAATTTATCCAAAATAGCATTATCTCTGTGCAAATGTATATGCTGAAATCAAATTAACTGTTAGTTATTGAAGAAACTTACTTTTTTTTTATCTATCAGTAAAAAAACGAACTATATCTTGTACTTTTTGTCTCCTGTAACTCTCACGAAGTCATGTAATTAACTGCAGAATGATGTACTGCGTATGTATCGAATTTTGGCAGATTTTTGGTCGATTTTTCTTCATTTACTGATACTTCCGGCGATGTACTTCCGGTAATTAAAGTAATGCGCTATTGTATTTCTATGCTTATTACTTTCATAACAGGAAGTACATCGCCGGAAGTTTCAGTAAAGGAAGAAAATCGACCAAAATTCGACGGAAAGTTGCTGCCTACGTAGAACGTCATTCTGCAGTTAATTACATGACTTCGTGAGAGTTACGGGAGACAAAAAGTGTGAAATATAGTTCTTTTTTTTATGGACTTTCAAAGCAAAATAGGTAAGTTTCTTTAATAATTAATTGTTGATGTGAGTTCAGCATATATATTTGCACAGAAATAATGCTATTTTGGATAAATTTGAAGGGAGAAAAGCCGTTGTCACCTAAAACGAACATTTACCGTAATTTGATATTAATTTCGAATATTGAACTCAAGAAGACAATTACTGGGGACGTAAGATTTTATTCAGATGATGCTTACATTCGTTGCTCTTTTCAGCTCCTTAAGCTGTAATGTGAATTGTCCTGTTCTAAATTAGCTTCTGACTACTGCCAAAGAATGCTCGTTCATGGAGTTTATTAACCTCGCATTTACGGTGGAAACTGATACATATTTATTTATTTCTTCTCAAGTCTACGACTGAACCAAATTCGTCAACTCAGTTTTATTTCCAGGGAAGTTCAATAAGCACAAGTCGGTAATTGGCGATAATCTTACTTGCTAGAATTTTAATTGATTCTATTTTAAGACCCTACCTTTCTCTACCAGCTTTTAGTTAGCTTATCGAATTAAGTGAAACCTTTGCTCTGTATCGATTAACTGATCTTTCGTTTACCTTTTAACTAGTGTGACTGATTGATGGGCCTTAACAGTATTTATCTGATTGGAGTGAAAGCCACCGCTCATGGTATGGAGAGAGTTTTGTTTTTCTCTGACATATCCGAATAAAAAAACAAAAAACAAACTGCACTGCACAGCGTTCTCCAGTATCCGCGGTTTCAGTTACTGCGGTCAACACCTGTAATAATAATAATAACAATAAAAATAATAAACGTTTTACTTAATAAGAAATTCAAGTATCAAAGGTAATGACATTTGCAATTCGGATATACCAAACAGAAACCGTAAAGTGTTTTCTTTAAGTAATAAAGGAGAATGTTATTGATTGAATATTATCTATCTAAATCTATCTATCTAAACTTATTTATAAATGGAACTTTGTGTGTGTGTCTGTATGTCTGTGTGTCTGTGTGTGTGTGTGTGTGTGTGTGTGTGTGTGTGTGTGTGTGTATCCGTTACCTATAGACACCGAAACGGCTGAGCCAATTTTCTTGAAAATTTACACAGTTGTACTATAAGCGTCTACAAGTGTTCTTAGTTAGGTTTTGTGTCGAGGTACTCCCGATAAATACCGAAAATCGATAATCGAAAAAAACCGGGTTATAGAAGGAGTGGTCCGATTTTAGTCAAATTTGATACACTCATAGACAAAGACATAAGAAACGATATTCAGAAGTTTCAAGGTTGCAGTTCTTATAATAGTGCAGAAAATCGATAATATATATATATATATATATATATATATAAGGCAAGATGTTTGTGTGTGTGTCTGTTTATCTGCCTGTATGTCTGTATTTTTTCAGCCCTTTTATTTTAGTTTTTGCTTCGGGTTTGGCTCTAAGTAGGTATAATTGTAGTTCTTAGTCTCAGCCATGATACCATTTACTCAGAGGACTTATTTAGGCTTCAAAATTCAGTTTACAACAAAAAAAAAATTATTTGATATCGATACCAGGAAATCAAAATTTGACTAACATCCATTCATTTTTCTTTCAGCCTACGGTTTCGCTTTAACTGGAAACAACTATTGCTTTTTAGTCTTTTGTGCCAAAGTCCAAAGAGTCTGAGCTCCAGGACCATGGATTAGATTTAAAGCTTTCATTACACCCGAGCAACGCCGGGCTATAATGCTAGTAATATTATATGTTGTGAAGATCTATTGTAAGAACGAATCTTGTATCGTCTTCAGAACGTTGGTGATCATGATTCTCTGCAATTTCATATCCTTTGTATCTCTTAATAAATTAACCTAGTTCAACCATCGATTTACTCAAGTTTACTGGGCAGGTCATACGATATTCCAATTCTGTCTTAGTCTGTTGGGTTTCACATATCGAAAATGAGTGGAGGTACCTATATCATAATCATCAAAAACAGTTAGAATTTTGTAAGAAATTTAGCAAATGCATTGCTTATATTTTCTGAAAAAATAATTAAGGATTGCTATTTTTTCAGTGAACACTATTGTCTCATGAAAAAGATAGATATGATTTTTTTAAAATAAGAAAAATATCCGGAGAAAGCTAACACAAGCTAAAGAAATAAAATGCAATGCATAAGTAACCTGATCTCTCTTATTTACTAATGAGATATTCCATTGTTTGTTTGCGATGAATAATGCATGTTACCATAACAGTGGAATATCTCATAGTTATAGGATTTCAAACCGTATAGCCTGTAAATATATATTCACATTGTTTTCTATTGTATAATATATATATATATATATATATATATATATATATATATATATATATATATATATCAGGACGGCCTGGCAACTGCTCTAACATAATTTTTTTCCTGGCGCCTCGACTACATTAGTTTAAGCGGACTTCTAGATTAGTGGATGTGCCGTGTGGTGCAGTCGATATCGACTCAGAACGACAAATCAGGGAGCAGTGTTCGAATTCCAGCTGAATTACTCGCATTTACTTACGCGCAAATACCCTTGGGAAAGGTATTAATCCGTCTCTTTCCTCCAGTTATGGGTTAAATAATAGGACAGATTGTAGAGCCTTGACTGGTAACCAGTCTACCCCAGAAAGCAATGACAACCTACTGCCGGATAATCTTCTGCCCAGTTAGTTATGTCTCTTTCGAGACATGATCGCATAAAGTGTGTATCACGTACGGCACTTAACGGACTAGATTGGTATCTTTTACTTTTGGAATAGCTAAATACAACTGACACTTCTGTCTCAACAGTTTTTTTTTCTCGCACTTCCCACCTGTAGACTTGCTTTCATTAATTTGGTTCATTGATAACTGCAATTTTAAAAAATTTAAATGCATCATCAGTCGACATTTTCTTTTTTCTTGAATCTTATGTCTTGTCTTTTCCTTAATTCTCTCTGTTCTCAATACTTTTTCTCTATGTTTCTCGAGTTCTTTATATAAACTGGACTGTCTGCAGATGACTATATATATATATATATGTTTCGAGATAGAATCTCGTAATCTGGCAATGTTGTATGTTGGTTGTGAAAATGATTTACATTTAAATGCATACAAATTTTATATCTTCCCACATACATAAATTGCAAACCGATAATTTTTTTGTATTTAAACGTAAATCATTTTCTCAACGAACATCCAATATAGCCTGATGACGAGATTCTAACTCGAAACATAGAAATTTCGGTGTCGCAATGTACATTTAATTCATAATTATATATTGCTTTCCTGACGGCTACGACCTCCAGAAATTTAAAAGCAAAGTTAATACTCACCTACTAACCACTGGACTCTAGCTCTCTCCCCTCCCCTGTATAATCTTCACGTTCTCTCCGCCCATGTATCTGTCATTGCACCTGCTTTCTCAGCTTTCTATTGTTCCTTTCTAACTAGCTTGTACTCCTCACTCTTTTCTAATTAATCTTTCTACATTTATGTAACCCCCTGCACATCAGTGGCGTTTCTGCCTTGCTCGGGGTGAAATGATTAAAAATATATATATATATATTTGGTGAATGCTGCCACAATTCTTGCCTTCAGTTCATCTTTGATGTTACAAAGAGTTTCGTTGGTCTCTTCCTTAACTAGGCCCAAAACATAATAATCAAGAGGATTGTAGTCTGGAGAGTTATGTGGCCAGATGTAAGGAGTGATGTGTCCGCAGAAATTGTCTCACAGCCACATCTGGATTCTCCTGTTTGTATGGCATGGTGTAGAGTCCTGTTGCCGGACATAGGGTCTTTCAGCAGCCTCTCCGTTCTTGATTCAGACAAGCACCACCTCCTAAAGGCCCTTGATGTAAACCTCCGTGTTGAGTCTGAGGCTCATACTAACAAATTCGGGATTTTTCTGATCAGAACCATCAGAGTGAGTTTTCCGAGCTGCGTACATTTGTAATCGCCATTAGACTCATCAAACGTTTTCTGAATCCTCTGCACTGTTGACATTTAAATACTTAGAAATGTTCCTATTAGAGCTTTTGGCGAGAATGTCAAGCAATACAGCATGATAATTTTAGCGGAGTGAATTGTGTCATGGTGCCCAACCTTACTATACTGTTTTTGGGACAAAATCAAAGACAAACAACGAGCATGCGCAAAATTACAATTAAAATAAAATGGTGACAATTTACCCATTGCAGCATATATATATATATATATATATATATATATATATATATATATATATATATATATACTATTATATTTACTATTTACGCTCTCACACCCTGATTGAGCACTGGAAGAATGGTAGACTTTGAAAAACAGTAGCTATTCCGGAATGTACGCATTGCTCATTCAATAATGAATTAGAGCACTCTGGCTATTGGGCGTGTATAATGATAATATGGACGCTAAATGTCTGCCTTCTTCTACCGAGCGGTCATAGCCCAGAGGTAGAATCGCGACTGATGCTACTTCGGTCGGGTTTCAATCCTGGGTTAAAAAGCAATCGGCTGTCTAACCGTACCGATGAGCTGTGATACAGCGAAACAGATCTGTCTGTGGATGACTATATATATATATATATATATATATATATATATATATATATATATTAATTAGTATAGACATTTCGTGTCTATTGACTTTGTACATCTTCTACAAATTGCGAATAATCCTTCGTAAAAACGAACGACAGTTGTTGAAATTTCCCAAACTTTTATAATGTATGTATAGAAGCTTTCGACTCTCGTGAGTCATTCTCAGGAATGTGAAACTTGTATCAAGTGAAAAATCGTAATAGTCGTAAGTAGTATGGGAACGATGGAAAAAAATCAGATAGTCGCACACGTTCTACGTCTATTGTCGGTACACGTGATGGAAGGGACTTCCTGTGTTTTAGATTTGTTCTATTAGATTAAGATAATCGTTGCCCTAAATGCGCTATTT
The DNA here is from genome assembly GCA_037127315.1 of Ascarosepion bandense. Taxonomy (NCBI): domain Eukaryota; kingdom Metazoa; phylum Mollusca; class Cephalopoda; order Sepiida; family Sepiidae; genus Ascarosepion; species Ascarosepion bandense. The sequence continues at coordinate 640 of JBBBDQ010028362.1, read as the reverse complement.
ACGATTATTTCCCCTTTTAGCATAGTGTCAAGTATATACCACTGAGGGTCTTTTATGAAAGTCAAAAGTTTGGACACTGTCATTATATACGTTTTGGAACTTTTGTAGAGGAGCAAATACAGTTTGTGCGAATTATCATGCACTATTCGGAGAGGAAGATAAACTCAATAGATACAAAAGGCATGTACTCTTTAATAAAACATGACTGAAAGAACAATTTCTATCTAATTATAGATTAATTATCTATTTATCTATCCATTTATTTATCGTTTAAAATTTGCTATATTTATGAGGGAAGAGTACTAAGTAATGGAGATAGAGTTTTTAGAGATATAGGCAATGTTGACATAGGAAATAACGCAACATCTATTAAATATTTCAATGTAATCTTCAGACAAAGGAAAGCACATTTATTTGTGAAACTGAGAGTCACCTAACAGTATCGATTCTTACATCCACTCCCTATTGCAATCTCTTACTGTCTACCTATAAAATAGGAAAAAAAAGATTGAAAAAATGTACTGCCAGGTTTGCGCTTAGGTGATGATCGGACTATGACATTGAGCTCTATTTTCAAACGGAAGTTACGTTGTTATCATTAATAGCGCTATCTATCTATCTATCTATCTATCTATCTATC
>JBBBDQ010028361.1:0-298647 GCA_037127315.1 Ascarosepion bandense | reverse complement strand
GTAATTCTGCACTATTCTTACAATAGTGCAGAAAATCGATAATATCTAAACTTATTTATAAATGGAACTTTGTATGTGTGTGTGTGTCCGTTACCTATAGACTCCGAAACGGCTGAACTGATTTTCTTGAAAATTGACATAGTTGTACTATAAGCATCTGCGAGTGTTCTTAGCTAGGTTTTGTGTCGAGGTACGCCCGATAAATATCGAAAATCGATAAAATCAGGTTATAGAAGGAGTGGTCAGATTTTAATCAAATTTGATACACTCATAGACAAAGACATAAGAAACGATATTCAGAAGTTTCAAGGTTGCAGTTCTTACAATAGTGCAGAAAATTATATATATATATAAAGCAAGATGTTTGTGTGTGTGTGTGTCTGTTTATCTGCCTGTATGTCTGTATTTTTTCAGCCCTTTTATTTTAGTTTTTGCTTTGGGTTTGGCTCTTAGTAGGTATAATTGTAGTTCTTAGTCTCAGCCATGATACCATTTACTCAGAGGACTTATTTAGCCTTCAAAATTCAGTTTATGATGAAAAAAACTTATTTGATATCGATAACAGGAACTCAAAATTTGACTTACATCCATTCATTTTTCTTTCAGTCTACGGTTTTGCTTTAACTGGAAACAACTATTACTTTTTAGTCTTTTGTGCCAACGTCCAAAGAGTTTGAGCTCCAGAACCATGGATTAGTTTTAAAGCTTTCATTACACCCGAGCAATGCCAGGCTATACTGCTAGTCAATACTATATCCAAGACAGTCTTCTACATTGCAACCTAAATGAAATCTGAGATGAGGTGAGGATTTTTGCTGTTTTTAATGGAACTCAAAATGAAATTCTTTATTATGAATATGAAGTACATTACAAAAAATTAGTGGAAAAACTGTTTGCTCAACTTTAATTTTTCAAATAAAATTGTGTTGGTGATACTTCTTCTGTTTATCTTCAATCACTGTCCATTAAATATTGAATAGCACGGATCATTTTCCCCCTTGTAAACTGATGTTGATGGCCTGCTAATCTGTTCTTCATCATTCTTAAAATAAGTTATTGATTAGTAATTTTTTTTTATTTTGAGGTGGGGGAATTCTCTCCATAAACTTTTCTGAAGTACTAACAATGTGCTCAGTTTTACCATAAATTTGTTGTTAGTTCTTGCATCAGTTTTGGCAGGATTTATTCTGCTGTGAAGATAGTTCTTTATAACTTGGCATAAATTTCAATCTCAAAATAATTCCATTTTATATAAGTTACAACACATTAATACAAATTTATTTTACTGCAAGGAAATATTAAAATATTTGCATAATTTTCATATAACATGCTTTTCCATCTATATTTTGAATGCCCCTCAAAGCTGGGATCTTGGTAAACTATTGCAATAGTATGTAGTGGTAATAATAGTTATTGGTGTGGCAAGTGAAATCAACTTGCTGAGTTCAAATTCAAGTGAAAGTTGCATTCACTTCAGAAAATGCAATGTCAATCTCAATCTTATGTCTTTCTGAATGCTGTTCTTTTATTGTTTTTTTCTCCCTACTAAAGTTTTATCATTCCCTTTCACTCCCAGTAGCCCCTTGCATCTGAGTGGCATTATTGCTTTGCTTGGGGGTGAAAAACATTATTCTTTGTCTTCAGTTATGGGCAAAATAGCAGAGTAAACTAAGCTCTCTAGCTTTGGTTAGCAACCATTTTAAGAGAAAGAAAGCTGTGAATTCAAATTTATAGTGGAAGCAATGTCAACACACTGTTATCTTTCCAAAAGACATTTAAGGTGAAGAATCTATGACTTGTTTTAAAAATTATCTGTGAGGGAGTGACTTGCAATTCCTCAGAACTGGCTCAGCTTACACAAAATGAAAACTAATACAGGTACAAGTGATCAACTGATTTGTTTAAATATCATTCAGTGGAAGAGAAATTTCCTTTTATCTGCACAAGAAGTTCAACTATTGATTTTGCTGAAATACAGGGCCTCTCTTCAAGACTCACTTTCCCGCCTTGACTAAAGTTCAAAATTGTTTACGCTAACTTGTATGGGAGAGTGACCTATCCTGCAGCCCCTACTCCACAGGCACAAAGTTGCAAGCCTATTACTACTTCTATGGTAAATATTTAGATTAACTCCATACTGCCACTAGTTCAGATCTGCCTTGCTACATCTACCGTATTAAATGACCCTCATTACCTACAAATTTCATTTATAAGAACGATGTTCCAAAGAAAAGCTATTTTATAGACTATCTTCCCACATGAATGCTTCTCTGAATACTATAATCTTAAATTCTACAATCTTAAATTCTACAATCTTAAATTCTTTAAGTTTAGTGTCAACTGTTATCCTTCATATTCTAATTATCTTTCCCTACTCCTTCCTTGTATGTTCATATAACAGACAGCATTCAATAATCCTCTAGTTTGAATGGCACTTGAACTTTATACAGTTAAATTCAATATAAAAAAATTACAAATGGGATTCAACAAAGAAGCACCTGTAATAGGAAATGAAAATTTACTTGTATGTGTGCATGATTTCAATGGTCAAACTGAAATTTTGTTGTGTTATAAATATATATGTGTCTACAGCTATATCATGTTGAATACACCAGTTCCTGTCTGATCACCGAAGTTAAGCAACATCGAGCCTGGTCAGTACTTGAATGGGTGACCATTTGGGAATACCAGGTGCTGTAAATGTAAGGACCAAGAATGGTCCACCGGTCCTCCAGGTTTGGGGGTTGGGTGCAGGGCTAACAACCCTGCCCCGTAAAAAACAGTTTGTTACAGAAACAGCAACAAAAGGTTGCTGCCCTATGCACCATCTGGGTGTAATGGATAAATGATGATAAATATATATATAGCTAGGACATACCCTAGCACTTTCACAGAATTGAATCACTCTCATTTCATCTACATTACAAATGTAAGAAGAAAATTCTATCCAGACAACTTTTTCGCAAGACCTGTAACTTCATGGAACAGTCTCCTACATGAGTGCTTCTTTGAACACTAAACACTTAACCTTTTAAAATTAAGAATCAGTTGTTGTTTTTCCTGCTTATTCCCATAATTTTCATTTCCTACCATCTTTTTCTTTTATATAACACACTCATCATTGCCATTTCAACAGTAATCCTTTACCTTGAGTGGCTTTCAAGCCTTGTATTTAGAGAAGGATTGTTAAGATAACATCAGTTGTAAATGCCTGATTCTTTGTCTTTAATTTTTGAGCAAAAATGCCTATCACTTTCTTAAATTATTTTTTTAAAGATATTTTGTTTGCTGATTGTAGAAACATCATCAACATAAAAGAAAAGTAGAGAGGGATGTCTGAGCTATGTTAATGAGTGTCTCCAAGTAGGTTCTAAAGATAAAATAAATCATTAGAGACAAATTATATATAAAATGAACATAAATGTGCTTAATTTAAGAACAACAATATTGGAGGTATCAATAGCAGTATCAGTAAAGGCAGCCAGTTTAAAAAACATAATTCATAGTGGCAGGAGTTGTAACAATGACCACTATTAGTTAGAACAGAATTTTGCCTCCTTTTTTTTTCATTCTCAGTTTCCCTTATCTGTGCACAAACATGTGTGTAACATACACATATACACAAAACATTCTCAGCATCATCCATCTCTAGACAAATTATATATATATATATATATATTACTCTGTTAAATAAATAAATTTAACATTGAGTTCTTTTGAGTTCATCTCTATTGGAATATACCAAGTATTCTATGTTTATTTATATATATATATATATATATATATATATATATATATATATATATAGGAAAAACTACTAAAATGTTGTAAGTTAAAAATGCATTTTTTTAGATACACTTAAAAAATTTTTCTTTAAAACAACATTTAAAAATATTATTACAGTTAGATTTACATTTAAAAATATTCAGACTCTGTTGCTTTCTGCATCACGTGACATGTTCCTCACGACAGACATTTGTAGTTTAAATTTTAAAATCATTTATTTCTGATGAAAGGCCGAGACTGGTCTGAAATATCAAATTTATATATAATAATAGAAATAAATAAATACTGTCAAAAAATATACATTTTTAACTTCCAACTTTTTAGTAGTTTTTCCTATACATATTAAGATAGTATACATGGATTGTTATCATTATGGCATATGTATGTATGTATATATATATATATATGTGTGTGTGTGTTAATGATTTTTCTCTTTTTCCACAATTTTTTACCCTTTATTCATTGTGAAAATAATTTTGTCCTCAATTGGATTAGAATAAAGAGGATCAGTAACTGGTTAGCCATTTCTTCATTATTTATTTCTTTGGAAACTTTTTGATCAACCACTTTACAGCGAGTAATTTTTTTTCTGAACATTGCTTTTCTGCTCTTGTTGGGTATTTTCCACACACACACACACACACACACACACACACACACATATATATATAGTTTTAAAATATTCATTTTTAAAACATTAATAAAATTTTGTACCTCACAAAGTTGATATATCTTCTTTCAACTGTACTGATGAGCTGTGATACAGCAGAACATATCTGTCTGTGGATGACTATGCTCTCACACCCTGATTGAGCACTCTGGAAGTATGGTAGACTTTGAAAAAACAGTAGTTACTCTAACTATGCATTGCTCATTCAGTAATGAATTAGAGCCCTCTAACTACAGGTGCATGATACATCATACACTAAAAGTCTGTTTCCTACCGAGCGCCCATAGCTCAGAGGTAGAATCGTCGACTGATGCTAATTCAGTTGGGTTTCAATCCTCGGTAAAAAGCAGTCAGATGTCTAACCATACAGTGAAACAGATCTGTTTGCGGATAACTATATATATATATATATATATATATATATACATACATATATTTTATCAGATTTGCTGTGTTTATGAAAGATTATTTGATATTGCATATAGAGTGTATGTAGTTATAAATAGTGTGGGCACAGGAATAAATAGTGTGGGCACAGGAATCTATATAAATAGTGTGGACACAGGAATCCAAACAGCGCGATGACTAGCAGTTTCACACCTGAAGTGATCATGAAGGATAACAACGTTTTAAAACATGAAAGCACCAGAGAGGAAGGGAGAGAGAAAGTATTGATGCTGGCTTGACAAGTTTCATTTTGTTAATTGGAAACTATTTCAATTTTACTCATCATCATCAATGCCATGATTGGGTGTGGTTGTAAGGTCTCTGCATCTGTAAGCAGCTGAGCAGTTTCTCCACATATCATCTGGGTTGAAGGCCAAAGGGCTATTCATTCATGCATAGCATGTCTTGTGCAAAGAGATCTTGCACAGTCCACCCCACCTATGTTGAATACATGCAGTATACTTATGTCATGAAAAAAAGGTTTTGTTTTTATCTTAAAAAATTCATTTTGCAAAAAAGACAAAGTCCGCTTTCATATGCAGCTATCAATGGTGTAAACATGGTTTCAAACTGGACATTTCTAAATAACAAAGATGACTCTAAAAAGTTTGAGAATCAGTTTTATACTTTATGAATATTATGAACAGGACACTACTTCTAAAATGATAAAAATCAATATTCATTTTTATTCTGACAAGTGTCATGCTTTGTGGAAGGTCCAATGAATGCAAATCTACAAAAATGATTGCTCCTGAAATGTTTTCCCTATTTTTTTCATGAGTACCAGTCCATTTGTGTCAAGGAAAATATTAGAAGAAACAAAGAAAAGAGGATTTACACTATTTACATTGTTTGGACTGTTGTCATCATATTCACAACATTTCGGCTGTTGTACCCACCAACCTTCTTCAGGTGGAATACATTGGAATTTAAAACCAAACTCTTTATTTAGTTCATGGGGTATATTGTTTTAATTCCATATGCTATGCCTTTTTTTGGAAATCTCAGTATCAATTCTTTTTAGTAACTCAACTCTAAGTTTTTTGTTTCCTCTGCTGTTGTCAGGTGCTGAACTCGAAATTCTTTCGCTCAAGTCACTTTTTAGATGACTCAAGTAATGCTTTAGCCACTGTGGCCATGTACATTAGATATTAGAGGTAAGTGTTGAACTACTATATAATATCTAACATCCTATATCATAATGAATACTAGAAAATTACTTCACAAGAGAAAAAAATAGTTGATACAACAGAAATGTGGTCCTACCAATGAATGCTGAGAATACTATGAAGTGAACATGTGAGAAATGAGAAAGTTTAAAAGCAACCAGGAGCTGAAAGGGTACTTATGACTATAACCAGAAAGAGCCAGTTGAAATTTCTAGACCATGTCAGTCAGTTAGTTAAGTGCCATACATTATACACGGTTGGGCGATCATGTCTAGAAAGAGACATGACTGACTGGGCAGAAGATTATCCCGCAGTAGGTTGCCATTGCTTTCTGCGGTAGACTGGTTGCTGACCAAGGCTATAGAACCCAATCTGTCCTGCTATTTAACCCATAACTGGAAGGAATAGACGGATTAATACCTTTCCCAAGGGTATTTGCACATAAGTGAATACAATGAGGAAAAAAGGCCTGGAGAATCTAGCACTCACAGAACATAATGAAATAAAAAAAAAGCAAGGTAAAAACAGTAGGATCAAGTAAATGAGTTAAAAGAGGATGGTAAAGGGTCAAAATCTGTTTAAAGCTACAAAAGGCTGAAAGATATAAAGAGCCTGAAGGGATGTAACATATCAAAGAAGACAGAGCGTAAAGCTTTTATATATTTGAATTCATTAATAAAAACTTATTATAGAAAGGATTTTTGTTAGTAAGCTACTATTACTGACAAATGCTATTATACACTTCTTTTGGCTTCAGTATGTCCTGTGAGTGCTTGATTCTCTTGATCTTCTTTTCTCATTATGTGTCCTATGAATTTCAACTATCTCTTTCTGGTTATAATTATAAGGATCATTTTATCGCCTGTTTTCAAAAAAAAAAAAAAGAAAAAAAATTTCTATATCTAATTAGATCCTGAAACAATCCATATATCTTAGAAGTTATTAAAGAAAAACTATTATGCCTAACTGTTGAAATCATATCACTATATAATCAATAAGACATCAAGACTGGCGTCATCATTTTCAGTCATTAACCAGAGTATCATTTTTCTGATACTAAAATTGTTTAATAAAAAATATGAAACTAAAAACAGTGCAGAAATGTTATTCAAATTGTAGATGAAAAAGTCATTGGCAACTTTTGTTTTATTTTTTAGCATCTGCTCTGAGCAAGCAAGTTCTTTCCAATGCTGCTGCTAAAATTTTAACCTACATCAATGCACCTGCACACATCAGTTTGCTTGTGAATGATACACATTTGCACTTGCATACACCTGTTTATTTGCTTGTTTTTAGTTTCAACAGAGAACAGGTAATCATGAGGCTGTGAAACAGAATGAGATTAACAGCATTTTATGTATACAGTTTTCACTTGTGATCTGCAGGTAGAATGTTTGTTTAAAATCTTTCATAACTCAAAATCATAAACCAAGAAGAAAATGGGGAAAAAATGAGTGTTCAATACGAAAAAGTAAGTAATTTTTTCTATAACTGCCTAACCTACTTTCTAAGATTGAGGTTCATTATTGTACATCTCTGTTCATGAGATAAAGTAGATGGGGAACGTCGTGGCCAGGTGTTGAGAGGATTGTTTTTCTAAGCTTGAAGAATAAGGCAGACAAGGTAACTAGGGAGCCAAATCTAGATACTTAGGAATTAGAAACTAAGTGGACTGGCTTACCTGACCTAAAGATATTTCTAACTGATAACCACTTGCATGGTAATGCACTGGTTTTCTCAAAAACTGTGATCATACTGTGTCCATATGGCTGCAATGCAAGTGCCTGGTATACACATATCAGACCGAGTGTCATGGAAGGTATATTGGGCTTCATACATTTTTTTTCCAGTGTCATTTTGTTGGCTCTGAATGGTGATAGCAATGAAAATTATAAGAAAAAGAAAAAGAAGAATGAGAAGAAAAAGGGGGACAAAAAAAGAGGCGGCAAAAAACAAGAAAAAGTATTAAAGAAAGTGAGAGAATACAAAGTGAAAAGAATAATTACTAGTAATACTACTACTACTACTAAAGTACAAAATTATTGCTAAGAAAAGAATAATGAAGTAAAGTTGAAAAATAGTTTGATAAAGCTTAACCAAAAGAGAAAGGAAGGAGTATTTGCAATCTTTACATTAAGAACTGATGTTCTCATCATTGTTGTCATTATGAAATTGTTTTGGCCATTGTGCTTTCTGTTTTTTTTCAGATGTCTGTTGATCCAGGTAACCCATAAGGAATTCCAAACCAAACATTTCATTTAATATACAGAGGGAAAAGTGTTCTTGGCACACTGTCCATATCTAAGAATATCTTGTCTTGTCCAGTTTTAGTACTGCTCAGCTATTGCTTGTTTTAGTCTCTTCTATCTAGCCCAGGGATTGAACTTAGAATTAGTATGCCACTAAATTCATGAAGCAATGTTTTAACCTTCTAGGCTATTCAGTCAGAAGGGAGAACAACAGATAAAGAAGAAGGAAAAAAGTGAATGTCAAAGATCAGAGAGAAAGACGAATAAAGATAGAGAAAAAGTGAATGTTAGAGAGAAGGAAGAAAGATGGATAAAGAAAAGAGAGAAAAAAAGCAAAGTGAATGTCAGAAATATGTTAAAATATAAAGTAATCATCAAGAAAATACACTTTTAATCAAATACAAAAAGGGATTCTGACAATTTACCTGTCACTAAGATTATTTTAGGTTTTTAAAGTTTTTTCTTTCCCTTTTTGAATTCTTTCATAGAATTTTTCTTCTTTTTAGTTTTGAATTTGATTTTGAAAATGGTTTTGTGAAAAGGGTAATGATTCACATTGATTAAAAACATTGAAATTACAATTTGGATCTATATTTGTGATTTCAATTTTAAGGGGTGGAAATAGAAAAAAAAAGGGAACTGATTCTAGTGGTGGATGGAAAATAATTAGGATTTAAAGAGAAGGAAAAGAGAGTGGTAAGAGAATGGTAAATGTTTAAAAAGGCAAGAATGAAAAGAAAAGGAGGAGGAGAACTGAAGTATGAAACAGTAGTGAGGAGAGGAAGAAGGGGAAAAGAAAGAAATCATCATCATCATTACAGGAAATAAGGGAAAGAAGCAAAAATTGTATTCTGAAACAAGATGAATAATAAGAGCAGGAGGAAGAGGATGATGAAAAGTGAAACCCTGTACATTAAGAGGCAATGAGGGAAGCAAGTCTGCCAAAAGAAGAGAAAGGTAAGGATAATTAGAGAAAAAGATTATGAAAAAAAAAAAGGAAAAGAAAGAAAAAAGAGATAACAAGTATGAAAATTATAATAAGAATTTAAAAAATAGAAAATGAACAAAGAAAAATAGATTAAGTAAGTGACAATAATTAAAGAAATAAATGTCTGTTTATTTTAATGAAGCAGATTTTAACTGCTAAAAATAACAACAAAAATAACAAGAAAATAGCTCTACTTTAAAAAATAAAAAAAAATCAATAAATTTGGAATGTAAAATTTTAAATTTTTGTTTTGTTTAATTTCTTATTTTTTATCAAATGTTAGATTTGCTCTTTTATACAACAGGGTAGAACATTATGAACATTCCTGCATACTGTCTCTCATGCAGATAAAATATCACAGTTTCTCTTGATGATTTCTATTGGAGAACAAACTATGAACATAGCAATTCTCCAGGAAAAATAAATGGAAAAAAAAAATTAAAATGGATTTCAAACTTGAATTTCTCCCTTCACTTACACAAGGAGAAATGCAATCTTTTTATGGATATATTTTTTTCTATCACTTCTATGTGCCATATCTCTTCAGTATGTATGGTGAACATGGACCTCCACAATTTCCTGTTCTTTGAAGCTCTTAATAAATTGTCTTTTTGTTATCTCCCTTAAAACCTTGCTTTGCCATCCATTTACTTGTTAGATAGGTTATGGTTTTTTTTTCTGTCCCTCTTACGTAGAATGTTTTTCTGTGAATAAAAAACATTCTAAGCTCTCTTTCCTCATTACATGACCTATAAATTTTTGCTCTTTCTTCTTGATGTTGTGTATATGCGTTTCCATTTTGCTAGTTTTTAAATATTTACTTTAAATTATCTTAGATTATTATCATAATTAATGTAAAAATATTACCCTATCTATGAAATATTAATGTAAAAATATTACCCTATCTATGAAATATTAATGTAAAAATATTACCCTCTTTATGAAATATTAATGTAAAAATATTACCCTCTTTATGAAATATTAATGTAAAAATATTACCCTCTTTATGAAATGCTTATCTGGTGTTGTCACTACATAGAGGCTGAGAGGTGGAAAATTAATATTAGCTCATACCCCAGAGGTACAAAGTTTTCTCTCTTTTTGGGAGGCATCTCCAAAGGTAAAGAGCTGAGGGTGGATTGAACAATTTTTGACTCTTGGCTCTTGTAGGCATAAATTATACTGTAAAATTGACCTTGCATCACATTTTGAATGAAGTGGGTAGACAAATAAATTCTACCATATCTACAAGGTTTGTTGAAAAACTTTTTTTTCATGTAGTCCTTGTGAGAATTACCCTAAATTTTTCTGCCTAAACATCCATCTGATGCTGTTTAACTGTTATAAAAAAAAAGTTCTCATTCCTATTTCTTTCTTTTGCTCTAAGATTGAGCAAAGCCTAGATGAGAACATCTCAGCTGGGAACATTCCTTCGATTAAAGTCTCACACACGTGTATTGCACACACAAATATGCACAATTCTTAATAGTTAAGTTTTTGATGTTTTCTGCTTCTTTTCAACTGAGTACATATTAATGTAATTTCTCTCTTCTGTTAATACATTTATTAATAGCAATTTGTTTAAATCCTTTACAAGGAAAGGGCTAATATTACCAGTCAATTAGTTTGGGTATTTCTCCTTTTCCTGTAGATGCTAACCATATTTGTTTTATTTTCATTGGATATGATATAAAGAACATACTTATCACTACTGGTGATTCTATCCAGAAATGGTTTTGTAGCAAATTTACTGTGGACAAGCCTTTGATTAAACCAAGAAGTAATCAGATGACAAGGGACACACTGACCAAATTTAGACATTTTCCTGAATTTGTGAAGGTAATTTATGATTGAAGCATGACTTATAATCAAGTTTTTTGCTGTCATGCACTTTGCTAATGGTTTTTCTCAACTATGATTTGAAGAACTCCAATATTGACAGAACCTTTGCAAGAAAAATTTCCTGATTGAACCTGGACAAACTATCACTGGCATGTCTGGACACTTAACTTACTACTTCTATTGTCAAAGAGCCCTTTTATATAGAATTCTGTCTGATCTAAACTCATTTCAAAATTTTCTTTGTAGATCCTTTTCTCTTCAAACTTCCATGTTCCTCATACAGAATATTCTTAACATCATCCTGATGGTTTGCCCTAAAGAATAACATCAATTTGATACCCACTCCAGGATAAGGTCACCCCACCATCACTCTATCCTGTACTAAAAAAAAGGAAATTTTAGAACTGGAATGGAATGTGAGCAGAGCAGAGATGAGTGTCTCCCAAAGAATAAAGAGGTGTGGGTGAATAAATGGTGAAAGATCTTCTTTTGAACTCTGGGTCCCTATGACCTTGTGGGCACAAAAGCAAAATATAGTCTTTTATAAATAAACAAACAAAAACCACTCTTTTAAGAAAAGAAGGAAAAGAAAGAAATAAAATGTCCATTTCCAAAATTTTGGGTTGGATTTAAGATAAAGAGACAGATGGTCTTTTTTTTCTTTTTGGCCTTGAGATTTTAGATGAGAAAGTACAATTTGAAGATAGACAGATCCAATGGAGAGAAAGAGGGTGAGAAAGAATCTAATTGAGAAATGTAATAGAAAGTGAGATAGAAAATATGGAATTAAGCTCATAGAGCGAGAAGGAGAGAATAAGAAAGGAAGAGGGAAAGTGGGAGAGAGAAAAGATAAAGGGAAGAAAAGAAACAGAAAGGGAAGGAACTGAGATAGAAAAATACAAAGATTGGAAGAGAACAATAAAGAGAGAATGAGGTATAGGAAGGGAAAGAGGGAAATAAGAAGAGAAAAAGTGAGGGTGAGGAAAGAGTGAAGGGAGAGAGAGAGAGATAGGAAAAAAGAAAATGAGATAAGAAGAAGAAAAAAGACAGGAAGAGAACAAGAGAGGTAAAGGAGAGAGGGTGAAAGATAAAGAAATAGAGAGGGGGGAATGAAAAAGAACTAAAAGAAATAAAGCTCAAAGAAAAACTTAAAAATGAAAGATGATTAAGAGTGGGGTGTGTAAATTTCTAAGGAAGAAGTTAGAAAGACTTTTTTTTAGACAATGAGAAGCTTTTAAAAAAAGAGAGAGAGAGAGAAAGAAGATTATAGAATGGGAGTTGATAAAGAAAATTAGAAAGAAATTAATGTTGACAGTGAGAAAGGGAGTGGTGGGGAGAGAAGGAGAGAAGATTTAAATAGTGAAAGAAAGAGAAATAGATGTCTCAGACAAAGATCAAAGAGTAATAAAAAGAGAGAAAGAGAAATGATATTAAAGAAAAAGAGAGAAAGAGAAATGATATTAATTAGGGAAGGGAAAAGATGAGTAAATTCCAAAGACAAGGTTAAAGAGAATTTTTTCTTTGAAAATGATCAAAGAGAGAGAGAGAGAGAGGGGAAGAGATCAGAAGAAACTGAAAGGGAGAGAGATAGCGGGGGGGGGGGAGAACAAAAAGGAGAAAGTGGGAGACTGATGAAAAATTGTGAGTGGTCTCAAAAAGAGTGACTGATCATGAAATCTAAATGGAAAGCAAAATAAATAGGAAGAAAGAAAGGAAGTATAAAGAATGTATACCTGCGCAAAAGAGAAACAGACAGACAGACAGAAAAAGGTCTGAGTGGAAAGAAAGATGAAAAGACAGAGAGTTAAATAATCACCACCATTATAAAAGATATATAAAATGTACTTGGTATATAAAAAAAATAATAATAATCATAGGATGCATACAGGAGATGAGATCAAAACTCATTGAGGGAAAACTTCTTTATTTTCATGCTGTTTACTTAATAACCAGAGAATGCAAAATATCTGCACATTATACTAAAAAGCAAAAACAAGTTAAAAAGCTGAAAAAAAAAAATTATAAAAAGTGTACACATAGAAATTAACATTACATAATGGTTGACTGTTTCACACTTTAAGTAATCATCAGATGATAAATTATAAATAATACAATATGATGCAATATGATTATGACTTCCAATGTTATTTTTAATGTATACCTGTATTTTTTTCGACCTCCGAGAGCGAAAACGACCTCACTGCTGCTGCTGCACGCATTGTCGTCTTGCCATCTGATTAAGACTGCTCGCAGTCATTAAGGGAGCGGCCCTGCGTTGTGGCGCTGTGGATATCAGCTCGGAACGAGAAATCGGAGAGCCGAGTTCGAATTTCAGTTGAATTCCTTGCATTCACTTATGCGCAAATACCCTTGGGAAAGGTATTAATCCGTCTATTCCTTCCAGTTATGGGTTAAATAACAGGACAGATTGGGTTCTATGGCCTTGGTCGGCAACCAGTCTACCACAGGAAGCAATGGCAACCTACTGCGGGATAATCTTCTGCCCAGTCAGTCATGTCTCTTTCAAGACATGATCGCCCAACCGTGTATCACGTATAGCACTTAACTGATTGATTGACCTGTATTTGAGCAGAATGACCCATTTTCTTGAAACAGTGTTTATTTCATCTATCAATCTGTGCATTCAGTAAAATTTGAATAAGAAAATGTGCCCTCCCATAAAATATGAACCTGTATCTTCCTTTATGGGAGAAACCACTGTTGGATCCAGCATGCTTTATACTGTTTGACTGCAGAGAGCCTCAGAGTCAAGTAATGTTCAATTTGCCTTGTCTCCCTGTTTAAGTTTTTCTCCAAAGCAATGTTGGATTAAAGATTTTTAAAAATCCATTAATTCCTTACACTATGAGGATCTTCATTATCATCATCATCCCCATGACCAAGTGGGGTCACATGGTTGCTGGGCAACTGAGCACCTGAACAGCTTCCATCACATCTCTCGGATGTGAGCGTGTTTGTCTGTATACAAACAAGTATTATTAAATTGAACAAATTACACCTGTCCTAATTTTTATAATATTTTGAAATTTTCAAATAAGATGTGGCATATTAGGATAAAAATTTTGGCTAAGTAGCCCACAGTTCATGTTTCTTCTCTTTTTCTTCGAATACTTTCTACCATTTCAGTCATTATCAATAACAATGTGCTGTCAGTGTTGCACACAATATCCTGCTGGCTATGTTCTAGCATTTTATTGAAAGCTGAAAATTTTTTGATTAGTTCAAAGTTACATGGTTAGATAAAGTTATGTATGTTTCAATATATATATATGTATGTATGTATGTATGTAAAAGGGGCATTGAATTGTCTTTTGAGGATCAACTGTTGTACCATTTGGGTCTGACGAGCCACAATTATAAAATCCTTATGCGGTGAAATATGTATTACCCATTGAAATTATAGTAAATCAAAAATCTTTTCAATATATATATATATATATATATATATATGATAGGCAATTAAACGACAAAGTGAAGAAAATTTTGTGCAACACATTTTGTTCTCTACAAGAACATCATCAGTCTAATGTTTTTGTTGACTGAATTTTGTGTGTGTAGAAGGGAGGAGATATAAAAAGGCACTTATAATTATGCACCACTTATGTTTTGACAGATCTCTTTTTTTATATGACTGATGTAAAACCAGTCATCTGAGGGCTAAGGCATAGTTTGTGTTGCCAATAACAGAATTTTGAATTTTAAAACATCTTGAGTAATGCAGTAAAAAGCAACAAAAATGAGATAAATGATAAACTATACTAAATTTTAGCAATGATGAAAAACAGATTAATTTAAATTTTCAAAATAAATAGTGATCCCTCTACTCATGGTAACAAATAAGACATCAATTTGCTTCAACTCCAAAAATAAACAAAAAGAGACAGTAGTTGCTGCCCTAGGGTATTGCAGACCAAAAGTAAAAGCAAATGAGGAAACAAATAACTGCTGAAATCTTTCATGTGAAGAACAAAAATTGCAGAATAGGAAAGAGACAGTCATACCCATAACCATCAGAGCATTGGAGACACTTCTGTCAATCTTTGCAAAGAAAGTTGAAACATTACAAACTAGAAAAGAATTATTAAGCATATAACTTAGCACTGTTGAAATCTGCAAGCATAATGAGAAGGGTTCTCAAGATTCAAGAAGACTTGTTGTCCCTTGATGCTTATTGATGACAACTAGAAATACATTTAAAGAAAATAAATGCTTTCAGAAAATGAAACAAGACAAAAATGTTCAAAAATAAAAATAAAGAGATGGTAAAGAAGATTATGAAGAAAAAAGAAAAAATATAGCATTTTAAACATTTACAGAGATATTTGAAGATCAAGACAGAGTATGTGAAAGAATTTGTGAAAAAGAAAAGGTATCAGAGAGAGAGAGAGAGAGAGAGAGAGAGAGAGAGAGAGAATAGAAGCAGCTGTTAAACAGCCAGTAAAAAGAAAATATTTGAGAAAAAAACACAGAGAGGAGAACTAAAGAAGGAATTTAGGGATAGAAAGATTTAGATAAGAAGAAAGATCTTAGTAGAGAGAAGAAAAAGGAGCAGGAAGAAAGTCAACAAAGAGAGGAAGTAAATATAAAAAAAAAGTGATATGAATGAAGAAGTAAAAAGAAATATGAAGGTAGAAAAGAAAAACAGAAAAATTGCAATAACCCAAAAAATAAATCTGTGTGTGTGTGTCTGTGTGTGTGAGAAAGAGAGAGAGAGAAAATGAAAAATATGTTTGGGAGAAAGGAGTTTAAAAAAATAAAGAAAAACAGGGGGACTCAGAAAGATATAAACAGTAATAGAATGAAAAGGATAAAGAAAGAGAGTGAAAGATTAATGGGAGAAAGAATAAAAAAAGTGATAGAAAATGTGAAAAAGAGAGAAGTCAGACAGTAACATTAGTGAAGGAAAGGGGGAATTCTACAGAGAAATAAAATTTTAGTAGAAGGAGAACAACAACAAAAAAATAAGATTTGAAAGGGAGATAAGGAAAGAAAAACTAAGTCAGAGATCAGAAATGGAGAAAGTTATAGAGAAAGAGACAAAAATGAAGAAAACAAAAAGAGTAAAGGTGGAGTGAAATGAAAAGAAAAAAAGGCAAAAATAAAGAGAACAAGACAGAAAAAATAAGGTAAAGGTGATAAAGAGGAGTGAGAAACTAATATGAAAAAGACAAAGAAGATCTAGAAAGAGAGTATGAAAGAGAAAAAGAGGGAGAAGCAAGAGGGAAACAGAGACTTTTCAATGAGATAGAGATCTAATGGAGAGCAGCTACAGATCTAAGACAGAGAAAGAGCAAAAAAGAGAAAAATGATTTAGAGAGAGAGAGAGAACAAACTAGAAAGTGCCAGCAAGAGATGGGGGAGGGAAGTATTTTGTATGTTTCCAACAGGCTTCAGGCCATGGTATCAGATTTTATTACTCATCTCACTGCTGGACATACACCTAAAACCACCACCACCTTCTTCCACTATACTGTTATGTGTTTCATCCTTCATCACCATCAAACATTCTAAACACATCATCTACTCTTCAATTCCCTCTCTCAACAGTCAGAATCCAGTGTAGCCTTTTTTTTGTTTTTATGATAGAAACACATAATGATGAACATAAAGATTAGAAGAAGGATATTTATGGTGTTCTCTTGACTATCCCTCATAATGGGTGGAGGTGGATCAAATAAGGGAAATATTTAGAGGCATCTTCTTTTTTCATTTTTCTATATAATTTCTTCAGGAATATTAAATTCTATATCATTAGGGAACCATGTTTTCTGAAGATTTCCCAATTCTTTCTGGGATTACTTACATGGTCATTGTACAGAAAAGGGGAAAAAAAAAACAAGAAATGAAATCAAATTTGATTAAAAATTAGTTTAATTAAATGAATGAAATGTGTAATGGGAAAATCCGAAAAAGAAAGGATAAATAGAAAGAAGAGATGAACAAGAGAACAAAAAAGAAAGAATGAACAAAGAAAAGGTGAAATAATGAGAACTAAAAAGTATTAATGAATAAAAGATATAGTAGTTTGTATAAGATAAAATGAAAAAGAAATACTGCAAAGAAAGCGGTAAAAGAGAGAGGGATGAAAGAAACCAAAAAAAAAAAATGAAGAATGAAGAAAAGGTATACATGAAGTAGTAAAAGTTAAACAAAGAAAGGAAAACCAGAATGATTGAATGGATGAATGAAAAGAAGAAATAAATAAAACAAACTATATAAGATTAATAATAAAATTTGAACAAAAAAAGAAGAAATATAAGTGAAAAATCTAGAACTTGAGGGATGAAGGAATGAAAGAACAAAGAAATACATTTAACAAGAAATAAAAGTTAAACAACGAAGAAGAAAGAAGGTAAGAATGAATGAATGAAAATAGCAAAAAAATAAAAGTATGAAATACATTGTATAAATAATGAAAATCTAAAAAAGACTTTTAGAGAAAGATTATGAGAATAAAATAAATGAAAGCAAAGTTTAGAATTTATTAAAGAAAAAAAAGAGCAGGAATGAAATGAATGAAAACAAGGATGGAAGGAAAGTATGTAAAATAAATTTTAAAAATAAAATAAAATAAAACATATTGAAAGATGGAAAAAAAGAAAAAATTACAGAAAAATAGATAAAGTGAATGTGAAGCAAACTAAAAGAAAGAAAAGGAAAACTTGATGAATGGATTCTTATTGGATAATCTGCAACTGGTATCATGGCAACTTTACAATTTCATCCAATCAGCTTTTGTCATGAATAAGAACTACAGGAAAAGCATAGTCATTAAAATATGTGTTGAATTCATGACAAAGATTAATTTTTTAAAGGACTCTTGCCCTTGCTCATTGATAGGAATGGCAACTTGAAGGAAGTATCATTATATGCCACTGGAAAAAATGGACTTTTAAGAAAAGAAGTTAAAGAATCAAAGAAAGAAAGCAAGAGAAATGAAATGGTGAGAACAATGGAAGGAGAAAAATAGTGAGGGTTAAGAATATTGAAAGTGTATTGAAAAGAAAAAAAGAAAAGAAAAGGATAAATAAGAAAAAATAAGTGGTGGGAGGGAGAAAAAGAGAAAGTGTAAGGAATATTGAATATGAAATGAAGGAAAAGAAAACAGTAAAAGAGATGAGAAATAAGAAGAAAAAGAAGGAAAATAGAATAAAGATAGATGAAAAAGAGGAGAAAAAAGAAAGAAAAACAAAAGAAATGAAATGATAAGAAAAAGTGAAGCAAAAAGCAAAGGAATATACTCGAATGAAAGTGAAAGGGAGAAGTGAAAGAAAAAGAAAAGAAATGGTGAAAAAATAAAAGGGAAAAGACAAAAGAATAGATATAAATTAAATTGAAAGAAAAGAAAATAGAAAAAAGAAAGTGGGGAAAATGCTTAGAAAAGGATATGAAAAGGAATAAATATAATAGAAATGGAAAGAGAAAAAAGGAGGAACGAAAATGAAAAATGAAATAAGAAAATGTCTAAGAATATTAATGAAATTGAAAGATAAGAACAAATAAATGAAAGTGAATGAAAATGAAAAAAGAAAAAAGGAATAAGAAAAACAAAAGAAATAAGAAAAAATGGTGGGAAAAATAGAAGGGAAAAAGAAAAGATGAATGGAATTTAAAAAGATTAAAAATAGAAAATGTAAAGTAAGAAAAAGAAAAGGCATAAATATGAATTAAATTGATAAAGAAGGAAAGAAAGCATGAGAAAATGAATGATTAGAAAAATGAGAACAAAGAAGAATTATTAGTTTTATAAGACTAGGAAAAATAAAATTTTTAAAACTGAAACATTGCTTATCTTGAGAATAAATATAAAAATTGGGAATTTAATATATATATATATATATATATATATGCACACACACACACTAATATCTATACATATTATCATCTGTCTATAGCACCACAAACAATATGAGGAACAAAATTTCAAATCCCAGAATAGTCAGTTCATAATAAGCACCTGATGATTGCACAGTGCATGAAACTCTTGAGTCATGCTATACATGTAAGATAATATGTATAGTTATTAATATATATACTTTATAATTCTATTATAATTATATTGAGCATTGTTGTATTAATGCCAAAAAAATATTTGTGTGCACTTGTATGTATGTGTTTATATATATATGTATATTTCAAAAAGAAGTTTGATTAAAAAGAACTGACACAGTATTTTCCTCTTTCCAAATAAGATGTAGAGCATAATGCTCAAAGTTGTGGATAAACTGTCTGAAGTTCATATTTTGTTATTTTTGTTGAAGTATTATTGATTCTCACACTCATTAACAAAAACCTACATATATATATATATAAGCATGCAGTGTAGATATAGAAGAATTCAAAATCTTCTGTACAATAAAGACGGAAGCTGATGATGGTTCACCTGAAATAGGCCTATACTTCTGATTTACCATTAAATAACGTGTCTGCCTAATTTTCTTCTAATATATATATATATATATATATATATATATATATATATATATATATATTAATGTATATTTTGGTAGCAATCTCATTTAAACATGTTTCATTAAAAATGACCAACAAGGAAGATTTTATTAATTTGTGATTTAATTTTTTCAGTATTCTCACATGTTTTCTTTTTGCTGGAAATAAGGAATGTAAAAATGTTCCATAATTTTCGACTTTCCAACTGCTTTCAGCCTCTTCACAGGCTGCTTTCAAGGATATTATTTTTCCAGTGTTGTTATGTCCTCATGTTTGACTGTAATGCAATGTGTTTTTAGTGTTTTTTTTTTGTTTTGGGGGAAAGGAAAGTTATTTAAAGCTGTCACTTGATGCATGCGGTGAGTGTCTGTCGATTTTTTTTTAAACTTTCAAAATTTCATTTCCACTGTTAAATACAGTAAGGCTGATGATAGAAAATTTCCCTCAATCAACAAGCATATACCTTTCTCTATTGAAAACAGAATTAGAAACAATACTTCTAATGAAGATGTTTTACAAACATAGCAAATTCTATGACACTGCTCTTAAAAACAGTAGCTCTAAATGCCTTTACCTGAAATATAACAAACACAATAACAACAACTGTAAAAATAGAAAGAGAAAAATAATTTGGTATACACCCCTATTTAACCAGATGATAAGTACTAAGTTAGGGCATAAATTCCTAAAATTAGTTGCAAAACACTTCCCTAAAAACAACCCCCTTAGCAAAATTTTTAACAGAAATACTCTGCAATTGAGCTATAGCTGTATGGATAACCTTAAAAATACATAGAATTTTAAGCAGATAAAATAACTTAAACGATCAGCAGTATCCTAAAAAAATTAATGATCACAATAACAATTATTGCAATTGCCAAAAACCTATTGAGAGTCCATTAGAAAATAAATGTCTGACTGACTCTATAGTCTATCTATGCTCTATTTCTACCATAGAAAACCCCACAGTAATAAAATTTTATATCAGTTGTACCAAGAATCCTTTTAAAACCCGCTATTATTTTCCCCACATTATCTTTTAGTAATAACACTTACCACAGTAACATATCACTTTCTACTTATTATTGGGAATTAAAAGATGCTAATAAACCCCTACCTTAAAATGGTAAATATTAAAAAAAAAAACTTGTAAATCTTTACATGAGCCATATTTTCTATGTTTACAGGAAAAATTACAAATTATCAAATTTCCAAAACTAAACTTGCTCAATAAACGTTATGAAGTAACTTCCATTTGTCATCATTGTCTAAAATATACCCTAAAAGTATTGTTAATTTTTCCTAATTCATTCTAACTAGACATATATAATCTATCCCCTAGCATATATTTATTGATTCTCCCATCATCTGATAATTCATTTGTTACAGCTTAACTGATAGCTCACCCATTAAGTCAACTACATATGTTTGACATGCAGTGTACTTAAAAAAAAAACAAAAAAAACTTTCCATCTTTGTCTCTTGTTCACTACTAAGTGAAAAATAGCTTAAAGAAAACCCTCTTACTGTTTCATGATGACACAATAAATTTTCAGACATGCTTAATGTTACATATGTATTATTCAATTTATTTCATCACTGACATAGAAAACGTCTGGGTCTCAAGTCATTTCAAGTTTATATCCCCCTTTACCCTTACAATCAAATTATTCCTATCCATCATGACTTGACTTTTGCTGGTTCACTGAAACAAACCATCCAAAAATTTCCCCCACCTTTATTGTCTGGATTTGGTAAAAATCATGTTTTTAAGTTTCTATATATAATGATTTCTAACAGAAAAAAAATTTCACTACTTGATGACGTGCTAATAAGATAGTACTGAAACATAATGTCTCTTTACTGCAGTAAACTGTTTTTATTATAAAAAATATATATATATATATATATATATACTAGCAGTATAGCCCAGTGTTGCTTGGGTGTAATGAAAGCTTTAAAACTAACCCATGGTGCTGGAGCTCAGACTCAGCCTAAAGAATATTTGTGTGAAGTTTGGCGAGAATCAGATAAAAATTGTGGATTTGTATAAAGGACACACAGGTAGATAAACAGACACACACACAACATCTTGCCTTTTATATATATATATATATATATATATATATATATATATATATTATCAATTTTCTGCACTATTGTAAGAACTGCAACCTTGAAACTTCTGAATATCATTTATGTCTTTGTCTATGAGTGTATAAAGTTTGATTAAAATCGGACCACTCCTTCTATAACCCGATTTTTTTGATTATCGATTTTCAATATTTATCAGGGGTACCTTGACACAAAACCTAGCTAAGAACACTCGCAGGTGCTTATAGTACAACTGTGTAAATTTTCAAGAAAATTGGTTCAGCCATTTTGGAGTCTATAGGTAACAGACACACACATACAGACAAAGTTCCATTTATAAAAAAGTTTATATATATATATATATATATATATATATATATATATATGAGTGTTTAATTGTAATAATGTTCAGTGCAAGTGTTGTTTTTCAGTGGTTTTACTGAGAAAATATATTTTGGAAAGCAGGTTTTTTATCACAAAGTGCTCAATATTGAGGTGTAGATAGAGTGTTGATAAGTACAAAGAGTTTGTCTCTTTAATAGAGCACAAATCTGCTTTGTTAAAGAGACAATCTTTTTTAACCTATATATATATATATATATATATATATATATATATATATACACCCTTGTGCAAATTAATGGAAACAACTACTTTAGTTTTAGACTCATTGGAATGCAATTGATTTCTATTTTGTTCTCAGATTAGGTCATTTGCAGTGGTGTGCAGTAATATGAACCTATTTTTGGGGTGTTTGATGAAGTCTGTATTGCCTTGAAAATTTTGCCTCATTTGTGATTGCATCAGATTTTTGTCATGCCCAGAACTATTGTCTTGACTGTTGAATAGTTGTCCTATGGCCATTGTTTGCAGTGGACATTACTCCAAGAAAGTGTACCAAAATTCTAACACTGCATAAACACACTGGCAAGCCTTACAGTGAGATCACAGGTATTGTTGGTGTCAGCCTTTCAACTGCCAGGTCACGTCATCAAGCTGAAGAAACAAACTGGAGACAACATATATGCTATCAGAGAAAGCATGAAAGATTCTAAAAAGAAATTATTTGTTTTGCTCCAATTAATTTTCACAATTTTGTGTGCAGGCAATGTTTGATATTGTCACAATTGAGTCTTGTACTGATTTTGTATTTTTCTAATACTCAATAATGATGTGATAACCAGCATATATATATATATGCTGGTTGCCACATCATTGTTGAGTAATACAATAATACAAAATCATTTCAAGACTCAACTGTGATAATATCAAACATTGCCTGCACACAAGATTTTGAAAATGGAGAAATACATTGCTGTGGGTTAGTTCCTCTCTCTGAGCAAGAACAGCATGTAACTAATAATAAGAACCAGTCAATATCATTGGATGCTGTCAAGCCACAGGTATTACATCAGAATTTTCCTTTTAGCCAAATATCTTAAAGTCTCAGTGGGCCCTGGTGAACTTACCATGCACCTGGACACTAACAAAGGTATTTCTACACCGCAGCCCCTATATCTATATTAGCTGACCATTGATTCCATGAATGGATTCATCCACCCTTTGACAGGTCTTGCTTTTAATGGTGCTAAGTGTCTAGTCATCCTTCTCATCAAAAAAGCATATTAGGGAAACTGATTTAGCTGCCAATAATCTGACCATGCAGCAGATTAGGTTACATGGTATCAGTACCACTGACAGAGTGACCTGACTAGATATATAGAAACTGTTTCAATCTTGTATGAGAAATATTTTCCAAAGATTCTTAAAGTAGCCTCTCTATTCTCAAAATCCAAAGGACCAGCTCTTCACTAAAAGTTATTTTTCATAAGTATCTCTCTTCTTTTGAGAACTCTGGAAGTAGCTCAACAAGGAAAAAGGATAATAGAGTTAAAGAATTGATTAACAGAGACAAGTTAAGGTATAAATTAAATATTTAAGTTGGAAAATATTTTAAACTGACAGCCAAAGCCATCCTTGTGACCAACCTAGGAAACTGAAAAGAGACATAGCTCTCAACTATATAAAATCATAACACCTCAATCAGTTTTACCTGAAGGTTTTGTTTCCTCTCATTCTGAACGACCTTGGAGCAAGTGTTAGCAGGCAGAAGACAGTTTTCTAGTGACTTAATTCCTTGAGGGATGTGCCAAGATTGTGGTTTTTTGCCAAACCAAAACATTTTCAGAGTACAGATAATATTGTTTGCATTTTACTTTTGCTGTTTTTAGTGCTCATTTTCTATTAACATTTTTTTAAATATTGTTCATTATCTGCCTCACTCTATTCATATCTATCTCAGTTTATTCATTATCAGACATATACACCACCCCTAACAATAGACATTTTAGTGACTAACAGCAATGAGTACAACATTTATCCATCTATCGCCCGGTTCACACTCCACCCACGTCTATTGAACAGGTTAAGAGGCTCATCACTTGTTCCCTGTTTAGGATGTGGTTTCCGGCTTTCTTGTTTCCAATCTTTTCACTATTACATAGCCCCTTGCACATCAGTGGCATTACCGCCTTGCTCGGGGTGATACGATTAAAAAAAAAAAAGAAAAAAAAAAGTTCAGTGAAATCAGAAGGTCAGCTTGCTTGTCTCTTGAAAGGACATGAGCCATCTGCTTTAAGCCCATCCTTTGTTCCTGTACAGAGTGACTAAATTCAATCTAAATACAGTCTCATAATTAACTAAGGCATTTATTATTTACATTTGGCCTATTATCCTCATTTTTTGTTGTTATCAAAATGTTTTCAGTTATACCACCTAACCTTCTTCAGGTACCTGTGACCAATCAAAGGGAACTTTGAACTGAACATGTTAATTAACCTCTGGAGTAGATTGTTCTTGTTCCACTGTCCTTTTCTAAGGCCGACTCATTGTTCATGTACTGCTCAGTTATTGTTGGCTCTGTTTCCATTGAGTCTATACTACCCAGAGATTAACCTTTTAGTTACTATGTCACCAAATTCAGCACTTTAATCCACAAGCCTATTGTTCTGTGGAACAATCCTAAATCTAGGACTTGGAGCTTTACACTCAATATTCTTCTACTGTGCCTGCTGTTGATATAGCTGCTAGTGATGCTGCTCTTATGCGACTTCACAACTGCTCTTTTCTTACTGATAAGCTCTTGAACCCTTGCTGTAATTTTTCTTTCTCTTCTATTTTTCAAGATCTTGTATTTGGTATAAATTCAGACAGGACTAAATAGCACAAAATATTTACAAAACGTATGATAATTAGCATCAACTTAGAAAAGACACCTCAAAGATTCAAAACATTTTTACCTCAACAAAAAGCACATATGCCTGCCATTAAGTAATATATCAAAATCTTTCACAACTGATATATATCAAAGAAAAAGCAATGTTAGATTTGTGCATGAATTAGCAGTTGAATAATGTATGGACTTTGCAATTCCTATTTGGCAATTAAAATAAATAAATTATATATATATATATATATATATATATATATATATATATATATATATATTTGTGCATTTAGGCAGCAAATTTTCTTTTAGGCATGTGAGATTAAATAAATTGCAAACATTGTGTCTGCTTATTTTTAATAAAATCTGTTCATATTCCTGGATAATATTTTGCATATTATAATTGAAAAATGTAAGAAATGAGCTGTAACTTTGACAGATAATTTTATTATTCATTTCTCAATGTCCCCAAGTATTTTTAATCTTCTTCTGAGATCATCTTATTATCTGGGCATGGGTATATTTGCATATATATATCTTTTTATAATCATTTCACCCTAAGCAAGGCAGGACTACTCTTGGTGTGCTTGAGGTTACAGTGAGAGAAGAAACAAGGTACAGGGAATATTGAAGAACGATAAGAGATAAACTGGAATCAAGCAGATAGGAAATGTTGCATTTAAACATTTGGAGATTGTAGCTGTCAGGGAAGCAAGCAAATGAAAAGGAGTTCCACAAATGAGAAGTGCAAGAAAAGAAACTGTTAGAGTAGAAGAGGCTGTTACATTTAACTATTTTGACAGGTAAAGGGTGGGATCTAGATGTCAATCTTGTAGCACATGTAAATACATGTGGTTGGGAAACCAGGGAAAAAAGCTCATCAGAGAAGTTGCAATAAGAAAAATGTAGAAAAGAGAGATGGAAGCCGCATCATATCTTTGAAAAAGTGACTGAAGGTGAACTGCCAAATCAGAATCAATTATATTACAGATCCTCCTTTGGATTTTGTTGAGAACCTCAAAATGAATAGCAGGAGCACCCAACTTGATATGGCAAATTTATTCAATATACAGACAAATGGTAGAATTATAAATGCACAAAATGGGTTCTGATGGGGAAAAACTTCATGTCCTGACAAAGTGACCCAACCTTCTTAGCACTAGATGCAACTATGGATTTGATATAGCCATTCCACTTGAGGTCATCTGAGAGAGTAAAGCCAAGGAGACAGTGTGTTGCTCTCTAGGAGACTAGTGTCGTCTATACTGATAGTAGACAGGCAAGTTTCTCTATAGTGGTTAAAGGAGAGCAGCTTAATTTTAGAGGCATTAAAATTTATGGGCCATTTCCTATCCCATTCAATCACAGATTGAGAGTTCTTTTGAAGGGTAGCACAGGTTTACTTTGTCAGCCTTGGCAGATTTTTTATTGAGATGAGAGTAAATGGCAGTGCCATTTGTATAGATGCCTACTTGGGAACTGATTACATCAGTAAGATCATTGATGAATATCATAAAAAGTGTAGGACCTAGGATAGAGCCTTGAGGGACACCCACATTTGTATGAAAGGATCTGGAAGCTTGCCTGTTTAAAACAACCTTCATTTCATGATTTAATAGAAATGATTGGATTAAATCAAACAATCATTCAGAAACACCATAGCTCTAGAGCTTGCACAGAAGACCAATATGCTAAACCCTGTGAAATACTTTTGAGATGCCAAGAGCAACAGCTCGAGTTTCAGTTCTTATCAGGGGCCTGACATATATATTCAGTGATGGATATTAACACATCAGCAGTAAACCTGGTAGAGCAGAAGCCATATTACTTGTCAGAGAGAAGGTTTTGAGATGTGAAATGCCTATTTCAGCATTCATAATAGCCTTAAACACCTTACCAAGAAGCTAATAGTGTAATAATTCGCAGGATCAGAGGGCTCCCTGGACTTCTTAAAAACAGGAAATACAGAAGAGAACTTCTAACAAACAGGAAGCAGTAAGTCAATAATTGTAGAGTTTGGAGAGGAAGAGCCGACTCAAAGCTACATTTCTTAAGTACGATGACTGGAATTCTATCACCTTCACTTGCCTTATGGGAGTCAAGCTTAGAAATTATGTCAAAGACTAGAGGCGGGGTTATATATATATATTACTCAGCTAAGCCTCAGTCCTAGGTGGGAAATTGGGTATAGATACTCCAGATGAGTATAGACAAGTATAAAGTTAGATGACAATTTACAAGCAAAGCACTCAATCTTGTTTGCTGTGAATGTGTGGACTCTGAATTGAATGTTGGAGGAGGGATCAAGGATTCTCTGTTGTGCAGCATAATCTTGCAGAGCTGCCAATAATCTTTGAACCCAAACCTGTGATATGCAATATGTTGCTTCATTCTATCTGCAAACAATAGCTTAGTATCATTTAGGACGTTTATATATATATATATATATATATTTTTTTTTTCTAAACATATACTGTTAAATATAAGAGACAGTGAATGTCTATTATGTTTAATCATGAGCCGTTCTAAACGTCGTATTTTGGCTTTAATTTCAGTTGAAAATAAAGACAAAAATTCTCCAACACAGCAAAAAGTGCCTTCAGATATTGGAGGCCATGTACATTAAATCCAAACAACCCACACTTAATAAAATCACTTTTAAATCTGGTCATAACATATTACATTGCATTTGAATACATGGTTCTGTTGTCATTTCGCACTATCACGTGGTGTGACGTCATATAACCGCATTGCAAATTTGCGAACTGCGTTTGTTATTTTTGGTAACTATTGCCGTTGCCTAGCGGAGTTTTATGTCAACACAAAATAAAATCGTCGGTGATGGTGGATGTTATTGTGTTACCATCTTGGTGACCTCTCTGAAGATGGCTCATGTGAGCCGAAAGCTTAGAATCAACTTAATAAAAAATTATCCAAATGTTGGAGAATTTTTGTCTTTATTTTGAACTGAAATTAAAGCCAAAATACGACATTTAGAATGAGTCATGATTAAACATAATAGACATTCATTGTCTCTTATATTTAACAGTATATGTTTAGAAAATTATTTGCTGCCTCGATACACACACATTATATATATATATATATATATATATATATATATATATATATATATATAAAATGGTAAAAGAGATACTGACCAATTCACCAGTATTTCAAAAAGTGCTCAATGTGCACTCAGAATAACTGAATATGCAAATCCAACAATACATTAATGGATGAAATTTTCCCCACTTACTTGCTACCTAGCTTTCAATCATATCAGCCTCATCAGGCAATATTTATGTGAAGAGGCAAAAATGTGGCACAAGGCCAAAAATAGAGGATGGGGAAAAGCTGGTCTTCCCTGTTCGTTAACTTAACTAGTCCCATTCATTGATCCAACCATACTTGCAATAATCCTTTCATCATAATACCACACACAAACATATATATATATATATATATATATATATATATATATATATATATATATACACACACACACACACATGCCACAATCACCAAAACAGCACGTTCTCTATGCATGCCAAAACTAATACACCCCGTTTTACATGCATATAGAGAGGGCAATGAAAACAAAATAATTTTATTTACAATATAAAATAACGCCATGAAATGTATGAAAAACATATATACAAAAAAATATTAGTATGGTGCCCTCCTTACATTCTAAACATGGCAGAAAAGCAAGTCAACTGAACAAAATAAATACAGTTGGAACATATAAAAAAAACAAAAAAGCAAAAACAGAAAATGAAATTTGTCAATAGTTCTGAGATGCGATAGTATTTACACTATTTACATTATTCAAACTATTGTCCTCATTTTTGCTGCCATGTTTACAACGTTTTGGCTGCTGTACACGCTGGCCTTCTTCAGGTAGTGGTAATTTCAAACCAAACCCTTTATTACAATCACTGGAGTATATCAAATTCATTCCATGTGTGATGGCACTTCTGGTAGCCATGTAGTTATCTCCCTTTAACTTAATACTTTTATGCATGTGAATTTCTGGAACTTATAAACCTAATGCCTCAGTAACCATTTTTACCAGAGCTCATATTAAAATCTTTAACACTAAAGACTTTGTCGTACTTCGTATTACTGGTTCCTATACAGGATTCATTTCTATGCTTTGTTGACTAAGGAGATTTTTGTAGACTAGCATATGCACTGATAACTTAATTTTATGTAGTTTCTGGTGATGTTCTCTCTATTATTTCAACTTAATACCATAGGAGGTAGTGTTCCTATTTCTCCCTTCCTATATGATCAGTTATGACTGATTTTTCTATCTCACCTCATGTTATGGCTTTGTGATGTTTTTGTAGTCTTACCTTAAGAGGGTGGTTTGTTTCTCGCTTATATTTTTTCGACAACTACAGTCCTTAGTCGTGTTTTCCTCTGTTGGGAGTCTTATTTGAGAAAGGTCCTTGCAAAGTGTAAAACTACTTCTGAAGGTCGTCCTGATGTTACATGGACCACAGATCCTTTGTATTTTCTTTGATAACTCTCTCACATAGGTGAGACAGACCAAGGATTTTTTCCTGAGAGTTGCTATCCTCATGCACCCTCCCTTCCACATTGGTTGGAGCTGTTGTCATGTACCCTGTAGAATCAGTTCATGGGAAGAGAAATACAATGCACCTTAAACTTCATCCATCCTTGTCATCTATATCACCATTCGCATCACAGCTAGAAGGTTTAAAAACACATAGTGCTTTCTCTTGTCCAACAACAAACTCACATTGCTACAACAGAACTGACATCCAAGGCATAGAATTGTCCATGCAGTATGTAGCCTTCAATAAGCTCACACAGCTGGTGTATGACCAGCCAGTGAAGGAAGGCGTGAGCAACAGACTTCTCCATTACACCAAACTGAATGCATTCTGGCAAAGCAACCAGTCCCGCTGTGAAAGACACTGTGCCAACCCAGAGTGCATTACGAATCATCAGCTAGGTGAGTGATGCCTCATCATTATTGAGGCTCCTCAACTCAAGTGTCCAAAGCCATCTTGAGCAAAACTTCTACTTTGTCAGACTGAACGTTTTGATCGGATCATTGTGAACAGCCCCATAACTAACACCTGATATAACGCTTTTCTTGACAACAGCCGGGTATCAGAGAGGACAGCTTGTATCTGAGAAAGAACTTTCAGTGCCTGATGGCATTCACTGTAAATGGAACAATCGTTTTGGGGTGAACAGCAGTTGTCTCAGCCAAGTGCACACTTTTCAATGACAGGAAAAATCTTTTTGTCATCTTCCTTCCAGAATTTGCCATTCTTGTTATCTTGTGTACACATCTGATCAAAAAAATGCAGTCGCAAAATGTTTTGACCAGTCTCTGTAACTGGGATCCTAAGATCGCCCTCGGACAGATGGAGGTAGCAGAATATTGACACACACCATATGAGCTTTGTTGTGCCAGAGAAGAAGAAGCAAAGCTTTTAATAGACCAGTGGGTAGTGGGAGGGTGGCAGGAATAACAGCATGTAGGAGTAGATGTACACAACACACACCTCAGCCTTCCCCTTCAAGGAAAGCCTCCTTCGTAGCCACAGATTAACTGCGGTTAATACCTTCTTCAGAACTTTTGACCAATTCTTCTCCAGCCAGAGGTCAGGGACAGAATCAGACACTGAGTAACTTATAAGGCCCATCCATCCAAAAGAAAGGGCCTGGGAGAGGACAACCTTCTAAGAACCCAACTAAAAGCCTACAGACTTATCACGGTTAATTTTGGCTGCTGTGACTATCTTATATGTTTGGATTTCTCTTCTAACTTCGTCAATCTCAAGAATGCTCATTACAAGCATTGAGACGTTGTTGGCATGAGTGCTGTACCAGGTCGAGGTGGTGGCACCAGACAATGTAATCCCATTAAGGACTGGATTCATCCTCAACCTGCTCAGGAAAGATTTCAGTACAAGCACATAGAGCAAAGGCTAGAGGGGATAGTCATGGCAAATAGATCTGGAATAGACTTTGGACTAACTTAAGTTGATCAGCAAGGCTTCTCTGTCAACATTTTCTATGATCGTGCGCACCAAATAAAGGTTATCTTGAATCGTCGGACTCTTTAAAGCAAAAGTCTCTTTAGGGGATGTGAAATGATTGAGCACAACCTGCAAACGATTTGCCAAGACCTTAGTCAAAATCTAACTCGGCATCAAGCATTGTTAAAGGCTCGAAATTACTAATACCATTCTCTCCATTTTTGTTCGTGCATGAAAAGCTTCACCACAACCCTGGTGAAACTTTAAGGAACGAACCCCTGTTCTCTCCAGTGAAAAGAATTTATATCAAGAGGACAAATATGGGTGACAGCCTCAAGTATATTTTGTAGGGTAGACCATCAATGCGAGTAGTTTTATCATTCCCAACCTTATTCCACACTTCCCAGATTACTTCCTGTTATGCAACCTTCACAACCAACCACTGAAAGATTTAGGGAATCACCTTTACTAACTCTCTGTATTGCATTAAAAATGCCCCTACTTGTTAACCAGAGATGAATCAGGGCACTTTGTATGCTGTAAGACGAGTTTGTCATAGCCCCAAGTATTCAGATCTTAAAATAGAATCGTTCTGTAAGTCTTTCTTTGCCAATATGACGCATTTGTCTGAGCTGGACAACAGTAATTCCCACATAGGGATTTTGTTTTACTTTGACAATTTGTTGTATTTTTACACCCATATTTATCAAAATCTTCATTATGTATTCCTTATTAGATCTAATAATAATAATGACAAAAACAAAAATAAATCATTTTTTGACTGCTTTCAATTCAGGAGGGTTGATAAGTCCCTCAAATGTAAATAAGTGTGCATATTGCCTAGCCTGTTTAGCAAATTCATCGATGTCTATGACAGTGAGGAGATCACTTCCATGTGGAGGAGAGGCCAGTAGATGTATTTTCTTTGTCCTTCCCTTTTTCATAGGTGTCTTCACTAACTCGCTGTAAAAACAGCATAGTATGAAGACAAATGGTCTCAAACTTAAAAACGAAATTTTTTCATCAAAATGTTTATGTTATTATTAAGAGAAAAGATTAAATTATTTTCTAATCATTTTTTTTTAATCCTTTTACATTCAAAATTTTGTCAAGTTAGTGGGGAGCTAAATCGCTACAAGAGTTTACAATGAAAAACATAATATGACATAACTCAGTTTTTTTTCTGTTGACAAACACTTTAATTTGGAAATTCTTTCAAAAATCAAATAATAGTCAGATTTTAATGAAACTTTCAGGACTTATTTACAAATGAATTAAATTATTTTTGAAATAATTATTATTAAAAACATCCTGGTAAAAAATGTTTTTTACATCTGTTACACTCCTCCACGTAAATTCATGAAATTTCAAGAATTTAAATTCTGTCGGAAAAAAACTGGTTTTATTAGTTAAACGTAGGACTCATTAGGGAATGTCAATCATGTACTATTTTTAAAAAACATTTAACCCCCTTTTACTGAAAATCTGCTCTGAAAAGAAAAATAAAAAATCCAATACAACTGACATTATTTAATTAGATAAGCTTATAATTGCTTTAATAAATAACAAATTTCAGACATTATAATTTGAAGAAAAAAGTTTTTTCGATTAATAAAGAAATTTTAAAAGAATTTTCATTTTTTTTTTAATTATAATAAATTAAGTTTCAAAAATATTAAAATATTTCCAAAATTTGTAGACATTAGGTCAATAGGTTATAAAGTGAAGACTATTTACTAATCGAAAATTGAAAAGTTTAATAAAAATCATCTAGCCATTATATTTTTTAAATCATTTTAAAGTTTTTTTCTGTGTGTACATTAAAAGTTCATGTGTTTCATGGTTTCTTCCCCTTACCTGAAAAAAATTGTACAATTGTGTCACTTCCGATTAGATTTATAGCCAGACTATGCTTTCTGAATAAATAAAAATTTAAATTTCTTTTAAAATAATTTAATGAGAAAGAATTAAATTAAAGTAACCAAACTAAGTTATATTATGTTATTTATTAATATTTTTCTGAAATATTAAATATTTTTATGTTTAAATATTACATATTTTTCTAAAATTATTAATAAGCTTTCTGAAAAATTAAAATAATTAAATTTCTTTTAGAATAATTTTAATTTAATAAAAAAAAAGAATGAAATTAGAATCAAAGTGTGGTTTGTGTCATTTTCGATGTAAGGGGAATTCATCCAAACACTTGTTAACTTCTAAAAACAATACGACCTCTACGGAAACTTATGACCCCTATGGAACATCGTACTTAATAAAAATTACCAATATTTATATTTTTTTAATTATTTTAAAAATAAAATGGGTGAATGATTTTTATTAAACTTTTCAATTTTCGATAGGCAATATAATACTCAATTCTTAAGTAAAAAAGAAATTCAACAATGTTTTTATAAAAGGTTTTTAAAATAGTTGTAATACTTTTATGAATTATTATAATAAAAAATAAAAAAATATAAACAATTATTTCAAAATTTTATTAATAAACGAAAAATTCTTTTTTTCTTCAGACTATAATGTCCTTAATAATTATTATTTATTCCAGCAATTAAAAGTTTATCAAATTAAATTATATCAGAGTTTTATTGCATTTTTATCTTACTCTTCGGAGCAGATTTTCGGTCAGGTTGTCCACTTTAAAATAAAAAAACAGATGATTTATGCCCCAATGAGTCCTGCATTTAACTAATAAAAAATGTTTTTTACAGCTAATTAAAATTTATTAAAATTTCATGGATTTACGTAGGTGGGGGTAACAGAGTTAAAAAAAAAAATTCAGGATATTTAAAAAAATAATAATTTCAAAAATAATTTCATTCATTTGTGAATGAGTACTGAAAGTTTCATTCAAATCTGACTATTATTTGATTTTTGCGAGAATTTCCAATTAATGTGTTTGTCACCGGGGAAAAAAGTGGGTTGCGTCATTACATTGTAAAACAGTCGTAAACTTTTTTTTTTTAGCCGCTAACTCAAATAAAAACAACATTTTCTATCAAAATTTCGAAAATGTTAGCAGGGATTAAAATTTTTTAAAAAAATAATTAAAAATTGCTTTGATCTTTCCTCTTAATAATAATATAAGTATTTTGATGGAAAAAGTTTGCTTTATTAAGTTTATGAACTTTTTTATTCATATGCTGTTTCATGCTGTTTTTTAGCGTTCAAAGGCACCTAAAAGAAATAGTTTTATTCTAAATTTCATACTATAAATTTACTTGTGTAAATCTGATTAATTTAACGTTAAATTTGCTAATTTTCCCAAAATAATGAGCCACAGATGTATTTTTGCAAGATTTTTAAAACCAAGAATTACCTTGTTTACAAATGTTTTGATCGCTCAAAAACTGCCGAAAAATTTAAAGTTTAAAAAAATGTTATATTCCAATCGATATAATTTCTGTTTGAAATAGACCAGGTTATTAAGAGGAAAGATCGAAGTATTTTTAAATTTTAAATTTTTTTTAATTCTTTCTAATACCTTCGAAATTTCTGTAAAAATCTTTATTTTCGTTAGCGAGGAGCCAAATCGTTACAAGAGTTTTACAATGGAAAATGTACAATGTAACTCACTTTTTGACGGTGATAAACATTAATTTGAAAATTCTTGCAAAACTCAAATAATTGTTGGATTTAGAGAAACTTCCAGGACTTATTCACAAATAAATTATTTTTTTAAATAATTATTTTTAAAAAATCTTGGCATTTTTTTATTTTTTTTACATCTGTCCCCCTTCGGTGTAAAATCCATGAAATTTCAAGAAATTAAATTCTGTAGGCAGAATTGGTTTTGAAACGCAGGACTCATTGGGAATATATTATAAATCATATATTTTAAATTAAAACCATTTGGCCCCATTTACCGAAAATCTGCTCCGAAAAGTAAAATAAGAAAATGAAATGCAATAAAACTATGACATTGTTTAATTAGATAGGCTTTTTTAAATGCTTGAATTTAAGAACTTATCGAGAAAAGAAAATTTCAATTAATCAAATTTTAAAATAGAATTGTTTTCATTTTTTTAAATTATAATTTATGAAGTTTAAAAAATATTTTAAAAATATTTCCAAAACTTGAACATTAGGTAAAAGTGAATAGAACACTATTTACTAATCGAAAAGTGAGAAGTTTAATACAAATCATCGAGCCATCGTATTTTAGAAATAATTTGCAATTTTTTTTGCTCCTGTGTATTTGAATTCTTTTTTGGGGGTTGGGAATGGTAATTTCTATGTGTACATTAAAAAGTTAAAAGTAAAGTCATGTGTTTCGCAGTTACGGATGTGCGTCGTGGCTCATGGTGCAGTGGATATCGACTCGGAACGAGAAATCGGGAAGCCGAGTTTGAATTCCAGTAGAATTCCTTGCATTCACTTACGCGCAAATACCCTTGGGAAAGTTATGGGTTAATAACAGGGCAGATTGGGTTCTATAGCCTTGGTCGGCAACCAGTCTACCTCAGAAAGCAATGGCAACCTACTGCGGGATAATCTTCTGCCCAGTTAGTCATATCTCTTTCGAGACATGATCACCCAAGCGTGTATCACGTATGGCACTTAACTGACTGTTTCACAGTTTCTTTTCCTTGCCAGAAAAAAAAAAAAATTGTACAATTATATCGTGTGATCGCCATACACTTATCTCGCATCACTCAAACAGTAACACATTTCAATTAAGGTGCTGGTGGAAAGGTAAGTTAGAAAGGTCCGTTATGGTTAAGAAATTATTTTATTCTAAATTTTGTGCTATAAATAAATAATACTTGTGTAATAATAATTTAACATTAAATTTGCTACTTTTCCAAAAATAATGGGTCACAGATCTATATTTTATTTTTGCAAGATTTTTAAAACCGAGAATTAACTTTGCTGAAAATGTGTCGATCGCTTAAAAATGGCCGAAAAATTGAAAGATAAAAATTTAAAAAATTGAAAAATTTTATATTTCAATCAATAATTTCCTTTTGAAACACACCAGAGTATTTTGCTTACTGGAAATAGTAAATTTTTTAGC
Source organism: Ascarosepion bandense (assembly GCA_037127315.1). Lineage (NCBI taxonomy): Eukaryota > Metazoa > Mollusca > Cephalopoda > Sepiida > Sepiidae > Ascarosepion > Ascarosepion bandense. The sequence goes on along the minus strand of JBBBDQ010028361.1, from coordinate 262,646 downwards.
TTTCAATTAAAATTAAAGTTTCAAGAAAATGGGACACTTTTCTTTCAGTTAACTCACGACTACTCAGGTTAAGCGTTGAAGACAGACTCTACCCCCCCCCCAAAAAAAAACACGTAAAAAACGAATGTTACTCAGTCTACATGGCAACACGACGCCATCTATCGAAAACTTCTTATAAACTTAATGTCTCAAAAACGAAGAATTTGCAGACATATGTTAATGAGGACTTTTGTCAGTGTTTTGTTGTGAGAAAGATGCCTCCACAGTCAAAAAAAGACTGTGGAGGCATCTTTCTTTTTAATTTAATTTAAAACTTCGTTATCGAAAATAAGTGCCGGTACCTATATTAGGTTGTCGTCTGTTCCTTTTTCTAATCTTTCTTTTTCAAGGGCCGCAAAAAAAAGTGTTTTAACAGAACTATTCACCTCATTCATTGTGGAAGAGATATGATTGGCAACAAAAAATCCTCAAAAAAAGGGTTCTGTCTGAAGTTGAAAAAGAAATTAAATACAAAACACAAAATGTCCCAAAAAGAAAAACACGAGTAAATCACATTTAATCGAGCAATTCTTAACTAATACTCTTAAAAACTGTCGGGTAGAAACAATCCATACTAAACAGAAACGCCGTTAATTTCTTACCAGCGCAAAACAATCAAACTGATCACATCAGTCAGTAAAAGAAACCGGCAGTTCTTGACGTTTTTCTTTTATACACACGGCCGCCGGAAATACAACTGAAGGGGAGGAGACGAGCAAGAGTGAGGGTAATCAGTGAAAGCGAGTAAGACACATACACCCTCAACCAGGTTCGTACAAGCTAGTGAAAAGTCATACGTTTTTTTGCATGTCTGCATTCCGTCATTACTTCCAAACCTCTCACTTAATAAATTATCCTGGTCTGTGTATGATGTTACAATAGCCATTTTTTTCTTTTGTTACAATCTGCAAACTTTATCCGGACTTTCTTTATACTAGATTTCACATTAAAGGGCGTTTTTTTTTTTCTTTTAACTCTCACATGAGGCTGTCGAATATGGTCAAATTCCTGTGCTTTTTTAACTCGAATGATAGCATACGATTGTACCATCATCTTTAGAAATTGTCTACCATGCATCCAACATAATTCTTTTTCTGTCTGTAGGAGTGAACCAAAATGACCTCAGGTCAGAGACTACTACCATGCAGAGAATACATTGTTTCTTTTACCCTCTCTGTCTCTAAATAACTCCCAAGAACTAAGATACCCAAATCTATTCCCTTTTCTTTCTCTGCTACTATTTCTCTTTCCCCTACTCTCTCTATCTCCCTGACCCATGCTTGACCTAAAGGATTGGCCAGTCCCTCTCTTGCTTCTAAGCAGGCAACATGTGTTCTCTTGCTAGCAGACACTTAACACGAAAGTATGTAAAAATAAGAAAATAAAATATTCCTCTCCACGCTAATATTTGTATCCACTTCTTTGTCAATTATACCCACAAAGATACCAAATATTACATGTCCATTAGAATGTTCTACTTCCGGTTTATGCACCACCCTTTCCATTTTACAAGCTATATTCAGCAGACATTTACTTTTGTCCTTGTAGTTTTACATGAATCCCTATAATTTTGCAGGTTAGCCTTGAAATTCCTGACATTTTGTTTCTTTACAGTATTTTCTAAGTTACCAGTACAGCTGTAGCTTAATTTTACTGGATTTCTATTAAAGATCTTAGATAATTCAGAAGATTTGGGGAAGTGTTTGTGCAACATTTTAAAAACTAACTTCTCTATATTAGTTTTCACCCCCAATTTAAAAGGGCATTAAAAAAAATGAAAATTCAGTATGAAAGTATAAGAGAGAGAAAAATAAAGATGCCAGTTGAGGCAAGAAAGAAAGAATGACTGAACAAAAGAAAGAAAATGACAAACAGGTGATGAAAAGGAAAGGGGAAATGGATAAAGCTGCAGAAAGCAGAAATAGAAAAATATAAAGATAAGAAAAACAAAATGCAAAATCCATTTATATAAATTCAGTATATTCTGTGAGTGTCAAATTCTCCAAACATGCTTTCCTCATTGTGTGTCCTAGAAATTTCTCTTTCTGATTCTAAATATAAGACATTTAAATTTGTACTATCTATGAACTAATATATGTGGCATCTGTTGGTCTCAAGAGACCACGGATCAACACCCACAGAGTTATGCTTCAGCTGCTGTTGGCAGCACAGTATTCGTTATGGCTGTACAAGCCCATGTGGGCGTGACAATCTCAGTTACAGTAAATGCATGTGAAGACATTCTCCCTCAATATTGCCATGTTGTTTTCTTTTTTATTGAGCATGCTTTTCCCCAGGGGTAAGAATTGATTTCTCCTTTCTAATCCTTGGTGTAAATTGCATCTTCAACATCAGTGATCATTGCAACATCAGCTCTCAATGTCATATATATGCTAGCTCTCAATGTCATATACATTTTTCAGACATCCTTGAAGCAAAGATGAAGTCACCCCTGTGCCCTCTTGCCAGTGGCCACTTCCCCATACAGAAGAACCATTGGAATCCTCTCATGTAGATATGGTGTACATGTCCAAGCCAGTATGGTTGAAGAAGGGAGTATAGGTTGTGTAACTGGGCATAAGTAAGAACTTTGTCTTTGGTGACCCTGTCAGACCAACTGATGCCTAAAATGCATCTCAGACTGAAGATGAAAACCACTGAGATGTCTCTCCTGTTTGGAGACTCTACTCCAAGTCTCACTATTGGAGAGCAGCACACTGATAACTCATGCTGTATAGACTGCAATTTTGCTGTTAGCTTTCTATTCTTCCAGACTCTCAAGGTCAGCCCGGCAAAAATGGTGTCAGCTTGTTTGTGGATCTCAGTGTCTCAGGAGAGAGTGTTTGAAACAGTGGAGCTGAGGTATATGAAATAATGAACCACTTTCAGGTTATAGGTGCTGATTTTGATGGTGGCGGGGCTGTTCATTACCTTGGCTTATCACGTTGATCTTCTTCAGACTGATGGTCAGACTGAACTCTTAGCAGGCTTTTGAAAAACTGTCCATTAGTCACTGCAGTTGCACTTCAAAGTGTGCTGGCAGTGCTGCATCATCTGCGAACAGAATGTCTCTAATGATCACCTCATGGACCTTAGAATTTACTCTCAGCTGAGACAAACTGTTCTGTCTGTTCTTGTGTACATCAGTTTTAGCTGAAGCCCTAAATGCTTATTTCAACATGATGAAGATGTTGAATGTTGTAGGTGCAAGTACACAATTCTGCTTCACACTGCTGTGGATATTGAAAGCCTGTAAATAAGAGTTGCCAAATTGTATGACACCTTTCTGATCTGCATTAAATGACTGGACAATCTTGAAGAGTCCCGGAGGACAACTGATCCTATTGAGTATCTTGAACAAGCCATCCTTGTTCACACGTTCAAATGCTACTGAGGATCACATGGGCAAAACTTTCCTGATGATGTTCAGCAGAGAGATTTCTCTATAACTAATGCAATTACTTCAGTCTTCTTTACTCTTATAGAGGGTGACTATGTTACAGTCTCTCATATCCTGTAACACCAATTTCTCCTCTCAGCATTGACAGTGTAGAGCTCACGGAGGAATTAGACACATTGCCAACTGCAGGGGAACTGAGCAGAGCTATTGACAAGCTATGAACTAATATACAGAAAAATGTGCACTGAGGATGCTTTTTAGAATAAAGTTTTTGAAGTATATATTTTATAGATGTTAGCCCTTAAATTATACAGATAATACAGAGCTTACTTACTGCCTATTACAGCATTCAACATCAACTGTACATACAATTCAAATACTATGAATAATGAAGTTAAGAATGCATCGTCTGAATGAAATTATCTATTCAGCTTCTTCAATCACTTAATCTGTTTCCCCCAATCTCCTTTCAATGTTATAGTTAATGATCTGTGAAATACAAATAAAAATTAACAATTTTCTGAGAGAGAAACAGGAAGTTTGTACATTTGATGTCATGCATAATTATCTTTGATAAGTCTGTTTTGGTTTCTGTTCAACAAAATAAAATTTGTTTGATAAAAAAATAAGAGATAAGACTATTTGAAATAAAAGTTCTTGTAAAATAACCTCAATTATTTTAATATTAAAGAAATAGTATCATGCTTATCTGGTATATAAATGAATACTATATATACGATCAGAATCAATCTTATATATTTACTAGCAGTATAACCCGTCGTTGCTCGGGTGTAATGAAAGCTTTAAAACTAATCCATGGTCCTGGAGCTCAGACGTTGGACGTTGGCATGAAAGACTAAAAAGCAATAGTTGTTTCCAGTTAAAGTGAAACTGTAGACTGAAATAAAAATGAATGGACGTAAATCAAATTTTGGTTTCCTTGTATCGATATCAAATTTTCTGCACTATTGTAAGAACTATTGTAAGAACTGCAACCTTGAAACTTCTGAATATCATTTTTTATGTCTTTGTCTATGAGTGTATCAAATTTGATTAAAATCGGACCACTCCTTCTATAACCCGATTTTTTCGATTATCAATTTTCGATATTTATCAGGGGTACCTCGACACAAACCCTAGCTAAGAACACTCACAGATGCTTATAGTACAACTGTGTAAATTTTCAATAAAATTGGTTCAGCCATTTCAGAGTCTATAAGTAATGGATACACACACACAGACAAAGTTCCATTTATAAATAAGTTTAGATAAGTCTACATTTTTTCCTTGCATTGAATATTTCTGCCACATATGGTCAAGTGCTTCTAATATATATTTAGAGATTCATGATAAAATCCAAAGAAGATTCTGCAATGTTATGGGTCTTGACCAGGAATTCTGGATTCAGGCACTTTTCCGCTGCTATAATGTAGCTTCATTGTGTCTTTTCTATAGTTTCATGGTATTTGTTCTGATAAACTTTCCTTTATGGTACCTAGACTTAACAAATTTAAGTACAGTACTAGACTGGCAGCCAAATTTCATCAGTTTATAGTTAAAATTGCTAGATGAACTGTAAGTTCCATGCTAACAGCTTTTTCTATCACTCCCCTTGCTTGTGGAATTCTCTTCCTTGCTTGTGAAATTCTTTTCCAGCTTCCAGTTAACTTTGATCTTCAACTATTTAAATGTAATGTCAATCATCATCTTCTGTCTTCTTAATTTCCGTACTTTTATTGTTCTATCTACTTAATAGTGTTCTTTTTTTCATATTCTGTAACACTTAATAACCCCTTGTATCTTAGTCATTTGCTTGGATTGAAATGATTTTAAAAAAATAGTATTCTGCTTACTTGATGGTATCTGAATGCATGAAAAAGTGTAGATATACACATTTCGATTGATGAATGTAAAAATGAAAATAACTGACATTTTAACAGATATATTTACCAAAATTACACAAAAATATCTTGAAACACTAAAGAATAAATTTATTCAATAAAAATTACCATTGGCTTCAACCATGCCCTGTACACAGATTTAGAATCTCCAGCAACTCTTATGGATGGTCTCCTTGTTTAAGTTGGTGAATGTTGCCATAATCCTTGCTTTCTGTTTATTTTGGATTTTACAAAGAGTTTTGCAATCAATTGCTTAATAGAAGATGCAATGAATAAATTGTTGTTTAAATGACACAAAAATGAAAATAACACTGACATCTCATTTTTAAAAATATATTTACCAAAATTACACAAAAACATCTTGAAATATTGAAGAGTAAATTTATTTAATAAAATTGCCTTTGGCTTCAACCAAAATCTCTAGACTACTTCAGAATTTTCTGCAACTTAAAAATTTGGAGCCATACAGCAGTGTGGTCAAAACAGCTGCACTATTTTGGTGTCCAATTTGATATCTTTCTCGTTTCATAGGCAGTAATATATATGTCTGTGTGTGTGTGTGTGTGTGTGTGTATGTGTATATATGTCATTAAAAATGACAGACAAGGTGCTGTGATTAAGTTTTTATGTCATTTTTCATTTGACTTTATAATTTTTTTTTCTTTTCAGTACATAAATTATATAAAAATCATTTTATTTCTCCAAGAGCTTTTGGCTATTTGTAGCCATTATCAAGGATGAATTCTATTTTACCTTTAACTGAATACATGGATTGTTTTATGCATCTATCTAGAGTTATAGGAATATTTTATTTCCCAAAAATGGTCAGCACATTATGGCCATGTTCATAGTTGATATTATTGAGTGTTGGCTTTTCTTTTTTATGAATAATGTTGTCATTATTGTTAGACTTTTTACAAGTTGATGATGCTATTATATTCGTATTATTGACAAATATGTTACTGATAGGGTTTGTCAGGTCACCATGCTTATTTAAGTAAGACCTAATAGAACTATGGCTAGAGGGATATAGTACATGAGTCTTATTCTTAGACATGTTGTGGTATATTCAATGTAATTATTTATGAATTTAGATTGATCAGGAACACAGTTCCTTAAAGGACATATAAATTTGTAAATAATATTAGTTCTCTGAAATTTAGATCTTGCAAGTGAATTATTATTTTTGCTAATAAGCTCAGCAATTTTAAAGTTTTATATAATTCATGTAATTAAAAGAAAAAAATTACAAGATCACATAAAAACTATATAAAAAGATTAAGCACTGCAACTTGTTTGTTGTTTTTAATGAAACTTTCAAAACAGAGGGATCACTGCCTACATACGCAGTATATATATATATATATATATTATTCTATGTCTATGGCATGACTTGGTGGTTTATGCATTATGCAATCCCCACCCTCCTCATATGTATATTTACATCAATATATATATATATATATATATATATATATATATATATATATATTTTTTTTTTTAATCATATCACCCCAAGCAAGGCGGTAACGCCACTGATGTGCAGGGGGCTACATAAGAGTGAGAAGATTAGAAAAGAGAAGACCAGAAACCGCATCCTAAACAGGAAACAAGGGATGAGCCTCTTCACCTGTTCAATAGATGTGGATGGAGTGTGAACTGGGCGATAAGACTGAATGTTGCATAGTCATGCTACTGTTGAGGAAAAAAATGTATATTTCATAATATGTATTTAATAAATCTGATCTATTACTTCAAGTACTATTTTATTGACACCCACTCTCAATGTCTTATAATATATATATATATTGCAGAAATTTCACCATTTTCACATTTCTCTTTGTCTCTCTCTCTATATATATCCAACTGAATAAGGAACGAAGAAAATATTTACAATGTTCAAAACATTAATTTAAAACAGTGCTCAATATAGAAATAAAGCAATGAATATTTATTATAAATTATACTTTAGAACTACAATCTACTACAAAAGTGTACATTTTGTTTCGACATTGAAAGAACAATATCTCAACTACTTGATTTGACATTGTTCTTTCAATATTGAAACAAAATGTACACTTTTGTAGTAGATTGTAGTTTGTACATGTTCAAGTATAAATTATAATATATATATATATAATTAAATCTTATATATTTTCAATTTATTTGTTTAAACATTATTTGTAATGGATACTCATATTTGAGCAGACAATCTGTTTTTAATAAAAGCAGATAAATGCAACCTTATCCAATCAAATAAAAAAAAAAACTTTGAAAATAGCTTAGAAAAACTGAAAAATAACTAAGAATTTATCTTCAAATCTTCTCCAAAAACCAGAAAAATGACCTAAACCATGGAAAAATTAAATAAAATATCTTATACAAGGATTCTTCATTAATCTTCAACCAAATTTAAATACATAAAAGTGCTATTCAAAATGCACCCAATATCTAAGTCTGTCTGTATGTTGATAATTATATATCTTATTATTTCCCATAAAATTCTAAATTTTGAATTTGCCCCAATGGTAAACACAGTAGTAGTGGCTACCCAGCCAATTCCAACACTGTACACCTCTATCTTCAACTCCCTAAAGTATAGCTTCCCTTCTGTTTGATGCTGCAAGCAACTCGAAACCTAATTATATTTTGTACATATCTCTGAGATGTGCATGATTGCTCCCACACAAGCCAGAGGCTAAATATAGCTGGTACCTGCAGTATAAAAGTCTGTAATTTTAGAGTTCAGATATCAAAGTATACATTATGGCTATGGAGAGAGTAAAAAAAAAAAATTATTTCACTTTTTATTGGTAGCCAATGGGGTATGTGGTTCCTGGTTGGTCTGGTGAATTTTGGGAGTTGGGTTTGTGGGGAGAAACAGGCATCATCAGAGTGAAGGTGGGGGGGGGTGAAAAAGTTGAATCATTTCATCATGGCAGAAATGACAATCATGCTTTATGATGGTCAAGAAATAATCGGTAGTTTTGTTCAGTGACTTTTTGTGATCCTAAATAGAGAACAAGAGATAAGCCTCTATAAACTATATAATATCTGAACATATCTTCTCCTATTGAGGACAAAAGTGAATAAAAATAATTGTCTCTATCTGTAGCATTTGAATTTTGATCAAGAGATAGCAATTCTTTTTGGTGTACAAGTTTCTAGCTGATTTTACTGATCTAGATACTTTTTACAAGTATGAGCCACAAGGTTAGGCTCAAACTCACTTGTCAGTAGAAATGATCAACCAGACTAATGTGCTAATTCTGAGGTGTTTTTTTTTTCTTAACTAAGCATAGATTAGTTTTGGTTGCAAGAGTGCATCTGTAAGAATTCAGTGAGGATCAAACTTTGTAGTAAAATGTTTTCATACATAATTTTATCTAGTTCTCTTTATTAGAAGTCATGTGATAGCAACTCTCATAATTTTCCTTCACCTTCCTCATTATTTTAGCTGTTTTAGTATTTCTGCAGTCTGGGTGGTTTCAATAAATTTATTTTCTTTTATTATTATTTTTGTTTGCCAAGCTTTTACAGAAGTAGCAAGATCTTTAATTTACCTAATACGACCTACTGAGAAGTGTCACATGGGAGTGGGAATTTGAACACTAGGAATGTGGCCTGCGAGGTGGCAACTATTACACACTTGATTAGATTTGTGTAAGAAAGAACTATGAATGAATTTCTTGGTTCCTTGTTTTATATTTCTTCAAATTTACCAAAGATTCTAAGCATATTTACAACAATTTTTACTCTGTGGAATTTGTATGTTTTAGTTCATTCTCTAACATTGGATATTACTTTCCATCTTTCTTCTTCTTTAAATACCATGTCCCTCAAGGACGTGGGTGATTATAGACTTCCACTTGCCTCTAACCCTTGTCACTCTTAATACTTTTGCTCTTAGTATCTCTCCCAAACACTGCACTACCATCCACTTGCTCAAAGTCCATCAAGTATGTCTTGCAGTACTTTCTCTTGTCCATGGAATCCAATTCAACCAGACATGTCTAAACTATCAGCTCTATTCAAATTAATTATTAAAAATGGCTTGATAACAGTATACTTGAGAAGCTTATTTTCCTGAAAGGTTTTATGAATTCAACCAACAGCAATGCTAACTTGTTCAGTCAATGAATGCTGAATGCTTCTTATATGGAAATGACTTTTCTAACCATTACTATTTATTATGCTCTATATTATTACTATTAGTAACAATAACAAAGTTTGTGCATCACCAGAAAAACTATCAAGCAATGTACTAAAGGAGAATGGAGAATAAGGCTAGTAGTCTATGTAAGTAAAGTGTTCAGTATTAAGAATTGGAATATTATTAGTAAACAAATTAAAGTAAAAGTTAAAAACTTTTAATAATTTTTATATAACATCTTTTAAATAATATACAAAATTTTTTAATGAATTCAATTCATTTATCTACCTCCTGATGAGCAGACTGATTTTTGGAAAACTTTAAGTTGGGTGATAAATTTTTGAACTTTTTATTTAATTTGTTTACTATTATTACCATTATAATATCATGAGTGCTGAAAGAGTCAACAACCAATTCAAGAAGCGCTTCCAAAAATTTTGTTTGGTCATTTGTTCAGATTTTTGGAAATGAGTCAAAGAGGCCAAGAACTTTTTGGCAATGTTCATAATATTAATTCTGTTATTATTAATGCAATTAATACTTTGTGTATATTCATGAATTTGAAATTTAAAAAAAAATATAAACTGATTCATTTTGATAAATGAAAAATTAACATGAGACTTGGAAAAATAAAGTATGAACAATCTGACAAAAAAATGAGAATGAAAAATTTTAAAAGGATTCCTTAAATATTTTTTTCTGTCTTTTTAAGAATTACATTAATGTAATTCATTATATTGCACCGTGGATGGTTTTAAAAAGTAACAGGAATTTATGAAGGAATTTGGTTCCTACAAAAATACAAATAGAGAAATATTGATTACCAAATGACAAGCTTTTTTTTTTCATCTTCCTGGAAAAATAATTCACACTGGAACATGGAATTGATCGTTCTCTCTGTCTGTCTACTTTTCAGTTTCTCTCTATCTCTTTCTCCATCTCTCTTTCCATCCTTCTCTCTGCCTTTTCCACTCTTTCTGAATTTCTCTCTATCTCTTCTTTCTCTCTCTCTCCATCTTTATCTCAGTTTCTCTCTTTTATTTTTTTCTTTCTCACTCTTACTCAGTTTTTCTCTTTCTCTCAATTTTCATATCTCTTCCTCTTTCTCTCTCCCAATGTTTATCTGTTTCTCCATCTTTCTTACTCTTTTTCTATATTTCTTTCTCTCTTTCTCTCAGTTTCTCTTTCTCTTTTTTATTTGTTTTTGTCATTTTTACTTCTTCTCAGCTTCTCTCTCTCTCTCCCTCTGTCCCTATCGCTTACTCTGTCTCTTTCTCCTCTTTTCACTTCTCTCTCTTCTTCTATTTCCCTCTGTCAATTTTTATTTCACTCCATCCATCTTACTCTTCTTCTCTCTCCAGCTTTCTTTCTCTGTCTCTCCTTCTATATCATAAACATTTTTCTCTTTCTCTATCTCTCACACTTTTTCTTTTTTGTTCTTTTATTATTAGTCCTAACTGATTTTCAAAAACTTCTGTTTTTTTTTTTAGTTCTCTGTGCATACTTGCATGTTCCCAGTGTATATTTTTAGAAGTTACATCTTCCAAGTTCTCCAGGTAAAAATTTAAGAAATAACATGCCAAAAAAAAAAAAAGAAAAACCAAATAAATTACAAAATTTCTTTCCATGTCTTATCATCTACCACTGACTGTATTTACTTTGTAGACATTATTTTGTGTCCTGCTAATTATTGGTTTGTTAATTAATGGTTTGCTAATACTACACTTTTGAAATGTTTCTTATAAAAGCAAAAATAAATAGAATGAAAATGATTCTCAGCAGCAGTATTACTTTTATTGTAGGCAGTTTTAATTTCTGCCATGTTTTGTTCACATACCTTTTCACATATGTAACCATCGTTTCTTCATCTGCAATCATTTTACAAGACAGAAAATGGTTAAATTCTTTTGGGAAATTCTATTTGAAATTTTCATCCTTTTTGCAAAATGAAGGTCAGCTAGATTATGTCCGTTTTTCATGATTTATAAAATATAAATTCCACTTGTAAACTTGGGTTTTGCATAAATCTTTAAAATGTTATCAAAGCATTATAACACTTTTAACAGCCATTTCCTTGCCGCCAACCAAAATAAAAAAAAAAATTGTGCACATTTCCATACCTTTTTATCAGTCATTACAAAAATCATCAAACATGCTTTTTAAACACCAGATGAATAAAATGTTCACAGGAAACAAATCAGTCAATCCAGAATTGTACAATATGGTAGATTGGCATATAATAGTATCAAGTTTGTGATTACCACACTAGTCTACCAAAGAAATTTAGTTAATGACCACTACATGTCATTGTTAAAAGTAGTATATTAGAAAATGGTGTAAAAGTGTTATTCTCATCTTATCTTTATCCACAGGATATCTTAGAGATAAGATGTATCTTATTCCTCTCTGGGAGGTACTTTTGGTGCCAGTAAACATCATGTCAAATTGAAGACAACATGAAATAGTAAACAGCATACACTACCCTATACCTAGGCCTAATCTAATAATTTTATCAAACCAATAGATAAAGAACTTTTTTCAAATGTAAGCTTCTCAACTTCATCCATACGAATTTCACATACATAGATACTAAAAGGCCTCTTTTGTATTTTTTCCATTTAGTTTTGATGGAATTAAATATATTTCCATAAATGAATTAAATGTTAATCAACTGTACATAATTGTTTTTATATTCATTCTATCTTTTTGGAGGAAACTTCTACATATATATTATACTATTAACAATATGTCAATATTGGCTCACGGTAGAGTGGTTAGAACATTCCCTTTCCAACCATGAGACACAGTTTCAAAATGTACCATAGCTGATTTGATGTTATTGATCTAGGTAGGTGATCCATCCAAGCATGCAGCACTTTGGAAAGTGTTGGAAAATCATACCACAAGTTGACCAAAGCTTTGTAAGTGAAACTCAGTAGACTGAATAGTTTAGAGGTCGTTGATTGTTGTGCTAGCATGAAGTCGTGTGTCATCGTGACCAAGGGTTTGAGTGTATTGATCCTTGTTCAAACTGTTGATTATGCCAGCTTATGGGCTCTCTTCCAGAAACTGCAGAGTTGAAGTTTAAACCAAAATAGGCTCTGTAGGTGTTGAACAAATGCTATGATTTGTATGATTAATTGATTTGCCTTTTATGGCTTATCAACTCTTTGCAGGTTATTTTAAAGCCAGAAAATATTTTTTAGACTGTAAGAATTATTGTTTTGTTTTAAGATAATAATGTTTTAGTGAAACAAGTCTTACTCATTAACATGTATCTGAAGGAGAAGATATGGATTCATATCTTCCCCTTGGGTATTTGCACTTAAGTGAATACTGTTACCATATCTGGTCAGATGCTATTCTTCTTGAGGTTCTTGATAAAATCCAAAGAAGGATTTGCAATGCAGTTGGTCTTGACTTGGCATCTCAACTTCAGTCACTTTCTCACCAATGTGATGTGGCCCCTTTCTATCTTTTCTACAAATATTTTCATGGCAATGGCTCTGATGAGCTTTTTGCCCTGGTGCCTCATTCACATGAATTTAATTTTGCTACTAGATTGGCATTTAGGTCCCACCCTTTTACTATCGAAATAGTTAAATGTAATCGCCACTTTTACTCTAACAGTTTCTGCAACTTCAATTGCCATATTCTATCTTCTTGAATCTTATTCATCTTTTATCCTTTCAATCCCTCTGTATCCAGTCCTTTCTCTCTCTGTAACACCCTGCAAATTAGTGGCAATCCAGCCTTGCTTAGGGTGATATTATTAGAAAGGAAGTGTAACAAACTCAACAGTAACTGAAACTTAGCTCTCCGATTAACAATTCTGAATCATTATCCATTAAACCACCCACATATCCAAGCTTGTAGCACCTGGTTGCTTAACTTATTTGATCATATAGGAACTGGTATGATGTGGCCATAAGCTACTAACAGACGGGTGTGCTCAGAAATGAGTATCTGGCTGTTATTATCATATTTACAAAACTGTTAAACAAAACCTATAAAGAAAAAATATCTCACAATTCATGGCACCATTTGTAATTATATATCTTATTTCATGTGCCATATTTGAAATCTGTTTTTTTTTTTTTGAAGATCATAGTTGACTGGAAAGCATGAAGCCAGAAGAGAATTCCACATGTGAGAAATGTGAGAAAAAAGACTGTAAGAGTATCATCCTCATTCATTACCAGAGCTCATATTGCAATTTTTTACACTAATGATATACTCCAGTGATTATAATAAAGGGTTAAGTTTGAAATTCCTAGCATCTGAAGAAGGCCGGAGCATACAATGGTCAAAACATCGTACAAATGGCAACAAAGATGAGGACAATAGTCCGAATAATGTAAATACTGTAAATACTACTTCATCTCAGAAATATAGACAAATATGTTATATTACTTTCATATTATCTGTATGAGTTTAATAAGATCCAATGCTGTTACTGCTTTTCACTGTAAGAACATAAATGCAATGTATACAAAACAAAATAAAGATATAAGAAACTTCAGATGAAGATTTCTTATGTTTGGTGTTGATATTAAGCACTTCAGACTTTTATATCCTTGTTAAATGTTTTATCTCATTTACTCTTTGCAACAAAAGCAGCAGTTTTTCGCACTTCAAATAGAAAATTTTCATTTTGTGTTTTTGTTTTTGTTTTTCTTTTTAGAGAGCCATGATGATTAAATTAACTTCATTTCTCCATCTTGAATTTTTGGTTCATCTTCACTGGGCAACAAAATGCAAATCTCATTTGTTCTACACTTACGCAAACTTCATGCTTTGAAAAAATTTGACAAAATCTTAGAATCCAAAATTTAATCCCTTTGCATATTTTTAATTCAATTTTGTGCCAAATTTTGTCAAACTCACTTTTTGATATCTTGCTTGCACATGCACAGGTAAAAGTTGAACATAAAGAAATACTGAAATGTATATTAATATAATCATATTCTTGTCTTATGAAATACTACAGGTCACAAAAAAATAATTACTTAAAATTATTGTAATTTTCACTAAATAATAAAAAACAATTATTTTTAATGGAAATAAAAACGAATTTATACTTAAAATCAGAAAGAAATTGCTGAATTTTTTAGGACACATAATGAGGAAAGAGGGCTTGGAAAATTTGTCACACACTGGTCATACTGAAGGAATGTGGGAAACAGCTAATAACCTACTTAAGAAGCTTGTCTAAATGGATAGCAGGGTAGGAAGTGGAAGGTATGGTGAAAAAAACAAACCTTATTAATAGCTATAAAAGACAAGAAGTTGTGGAAATCCATGATTGCCAACATCTTGAATGGACACATGCAGAGAAGAAGAATATAATTTATACCTCTTCGTAAATATAATTCTTCAAATGAAAAATTTATGTATTCTAATAGTTGTGACCTCGTCACCAAGTTGTTGCGGTCCTGTTGGGGCCAGAAATAAAAACACAAAGACGGAATAGTGTTAAACAAATACATTACATAGACACTAGTACAAACATATACCAATGAGCAATTGTTAGCGTGACTATTTAGTCTGGCTGTCAGAGTTATCTGCTGGAATATATTCCACTCTCATTCTCTCTGTCTCTTACTCTTTTACTCTGCCTCTACAAAGCAGAACTGCTACTTATATACAGTTTAGACAAGTTCATTTGTTATATGGGTAAGTCCCCAAAACACTAAAATATATAAAATTTGTATTATTAATCTTTTATATATAAAGAGTTTTTATAGAAATTATTATAATTTATACTTAGAAAATACTATAATTTATAAATTTAAATATGATTTTCTGTAAAATATTTTAATGTTTTCTAATAAGAGTAATGATTTCCTACATAAATCCTTTAATTATCACAGTTAAATATAAGGCAGTTCTATAACTTTTTCTATATAGTAAGTCTCTTCAAGACATTGTCAATTCTGGCTATTCATAATTTCTTGTACTTTGTAGCTCTTAATAAATTTTGTCTTTTTGCTATTTCTCCTAAATCTTGCTCCACCATCCATTTACCCAAATTCACTAGGTAGGTTATATGTTGCTTTCCAATGTTCCTGTTGCTTTCAATCTTTCCTGTGAGTATCAACTTTTCTAAGTCCTCTTTCCTCATTATGTGTCCTAGAAATTTTAACTATTTCTTATAAGTATCAGTGTTCCCTTCTGTTCCATTTTCTGTAAAACTTCATTATTGCTCATATATTTGGCCCATAGTATTCTCAGCATCCTTCTGTAGAACCATATTTTTGTTGCTTCAACTGTCTTTTTCAGCTGTGTGCAGATTATCCAACATTCACTATCGTATTGGAAGACTGATATCATGTAACAATTTGGGACTATTTTCTTTGTAACAAATTTTTCTGTTTTTCAATACTTTGCTTAGCTTTTGGAATGTATCTTTTGAAATCCCAATGTACCTTCGGATTTTGATGTCACATTTTCTCTTTTTTGTTAAAACATTTCCCGGGGATTTAAATTTTTGTACTTGTTTGATTTTGGTATTTCCAACTTGGGCTGTTTCTTTTTCTTACAACCATACATTTTGTCTTCTTGCATTTGATGTTTAATTTTTAATTCACACTTCTTTCTCTGCTGTTTGTAAGTGATCTTAACAGAATTTTTACATAATATTCCTATAAGGGAAATAAACAGAGTTTTATTTTTAAAATCACAATTCACTTCACAGTTGACAAAAAATACTTTTTATAAAAAATAATTTGTATCAGCTAAAATAACAAAATCTTAAAAACTTTTTTAAACATACCATTTTAAACAATAGCTTTGCTATTCAGATGAGGTGACTCCTCTTGATTGTTATACTCACAACATTTCATATATTGTACTCGCTAGCCTTCTTCAGGTGTCTGTCTTCATACTTTGTAACCTTCTTAGAATCTCCTTATTCAAACAACACAGGTTTTTAATCTACATTCAATTCTTGGTATATTTTGTATCGGTTAATAACATGCCTATCTTATTCCACATTGTCTGTTTTGTTTACTGAACCAAAATGATGTGATTTTTCTGTACTACCAGATTAAAGGCTTGAACTCACATCTCTCAGAAAACCATATATGATTTATTAACTGTAGACTCTGTGATAGAGCCGCAGTTCTCAATACATATGGTGTTGCTGATGTGGTTCCTGTAGCAAGTGCTTTTAATGGGATTGAGTTGTGAACTTCATGCACAACCAGTTTTGAATTCAGTGTATTTCCTCAACTAGATGCCAACCAAATATTTAACCCCTAGGTAGGGGGAGTGATGGGTTCATACATTTCCAAAGGTTATTTAAATTAAAGTGAATGTAACAACCTCAACTAGAATCTGAACTCAGCTTGTAAATTTCTCATTCTTAGCCACTAACTATTGTACCTCCTGCATATTCATGATATTTATTAACCAACACTTTAATCCATTAGGTCACATATCAAAGAAGTGAAAGACACACTGGCCAAAATGAGAATACAACAATGCATGCGGGTCCAAATAGCAAAGTATTTCTTCCACTTTTTGTTTGTACCATGTCCCTTTAAAATATAACGATTATTGCTCTCCACAACTTCCTGTCCTTTTTAGGTCTTAGCAATGTTTTTATTTTGACTATCCCTCCCACACTGTTATGTCCTTCATTTGCACATGTTTGTTAGAGAGTTTTTGCCTTCAGTATGTTCTGTAAATGTTAAATTTTCCAAGCTTTCTTCCCCTTTTTCTTTTTATGTCCTAGACATTTCTACTGTCTCTTTCTGATTCTAAATATAAGCATCTTCTATTTTCCTTCAAACATTTTTGTAACTCACATATTCCATCCATGGTATTCTCAGTATACTTTCATAATTAACCACATCTTTATTGCTTGTAGTTTCCTTTTCATCTGTGAGTAAACTGTCCAACATTCATTGTTATGTAGGAGGAGTGATATTATATGGTAGTTCAGCAATTTTTTCTTGGTTTTTAATTAAATTTCCTTGTTTCTTAATACACTGTTTAGCTTTTGGAAATAATGATAATTCCATATTTCTAGAATTTTGATTTTAAATTTTAAATTTTGATTTAAAATTTTCTAAAATGCTTAATTGATTTTACACTTCAGAAAAATCTCTACAGAGAATATTTTCTGTAAGATTTTTTCTGTTATTTTAGTTTAAACATTTCATGTTTAAATTCATGGCTGATCGACAAGGTTTTGTAAATATTTTGAGTTTTATTTTTATTGATAATAACTGTTCCATGTAAAGATACAATTATACCACTTGAATTTGAAACTTTAAAAAATAAAATGAACATGTTCAGAAAATTTTATTTCATATAGCCAAGAAAAATGAAAAATACTAATAATAGAATTGTAATAACTAGAGTAATTTTAAAGAATTAGTAGATTTTAGCTATTGTTAAACATTATTATTATTAAATATGTTATATTTAGTGGAAACATGTTTGTACAAATATCTCAGATTTTTTTAACAATATATTTTCCCTTACCAGTCTGGGTATTTTGAGAGTCCTTAATATAGATAATGTGTCCTCAGCAGAATTTGAACCCATGTCTCCCTTACAAGGAACCACTATATGACATGGTATGCTTTTAGAGTGACTCATCCACAAAGAACTTCATGGCAAAGTAAGCTTAAATTATCCTTATGAAGAAAAGCATACTGCTGACCTTAAGTGTTACCTATCATATGATTGACTTTTAATGTGATTTATTTGACTGTACATGCTGATGTAGTAAGGGCCATATTCTATGCAAAGGAAAAAAATGAATTGTTTCATCTAATGTTGTCTCTAAAATGTTGAATGTGCATAATTTGGAAGATTCTCTTGGAAAGATTGCCTGAATATTGTTAAAAAAAGAATTAAGTAAGAAAGAGGCATGAATACATTTTCTCATCAGATTTCTTATACCCGTAAAACAAAGTGATTCTAACAGAACTAGAAGTTTTAGCAAGATTTATTAGTAGGGGGCATGATCTTAATTTATTATTAGTGGACACAGCCTTCACATTATAAGAAACACAGATGACACTATGTTGATGGCAGACAGAAAATCTGCAGGAAATCCTAGACAAGGTAATAAAAGAAAGCAAGAAGAAATAACTAATCATCAGTTGTAAAAAGACAGAACCAATAGTCATTAGAGAGACAAATCATAATATAAGTCATGAATTAAATATGGAAAGATTAATCAAATACAAAATTTTAACTGAGAAATGTCATAACATATGATAGAATATGATACAGAAATCCAAAAGTTCTGTAACATAGCTTCCCTCTGCTTTTTCTCTAAATATTTTCATGATAATTGTCCTGGTTAGCTTTTCTCTTTAGCACCTAAGCTTTATGAATTTAAGTGCAGTATGTGCATTGTGGTGCAGTGGATATCAACTCAGAACGACAAATCAGGGTGGTAAGTTTGAATTCCAACTGAATTCCTTGCATTCACTTACGCACAAATACTTTTGGGAAAGGTATTAATCCGTCTCTTCTCTCCAGTTATGCGTTAAATAATAGGATAGATTGGGTTCTATAGCCTTGGCTGGCAACCAGTCTACCACAGAAAGCAATGGCAACCTACTGCGGGATAATCTTCTGCCCAGTCAGTCATGTCTCTTTTGCGACATGATTGCCCAAAAGCATGTATCACGTATGGCACTTAACTGACTGACTAGAATGGCAGCTATGTCTCATTCTTTACAGTTGAAATGGCTAGATATAACCGTAAATTCTATACTAATAGTTTCTTCTCTCTCACTTCTCAATTGTGGAACTCTATTCTGGCTTCTTGCTTTCCAGTCAACTTTTATCTTCAAAAATATAAATGAAATATGAATCATTATCTTCTGTCTTCTTAATTCCTGTTCTTTTATTGCTTACTCTTCTTAGTTATGTATTTTTTTTCTCATATTCTCTTACACTCAATAACCTCTTGCATTTTAGTAGCTTTATTGCTTTGCTTGGGGTGAAATGATTAAATAAAAATAAAACAAAAAAAATATTATAATAAAAAAAAATTTCCAAAACTAAATAAACAGGAACAAACTTTTGTTGGAAACAAAGTGCTGAAGTGCAATGTAATATAAATCTTCATGTACGTCAGGGAATACAGGACAATTTCCTTACAGATAATGAGAAAACTTGAGGCAACAAAAATATGGATAGATACTGCAGTTAGCCTATATTGTTTATTTGAAAGTAGAAAAGAATGGGTGCAGCAAATTTTGTATTAGCTGTTAGCAAGGTTTGAACATCATGCTTCTTTAGAAGGATTGAAATGCATTTTTTATTTGTTAAATCATTCATCTCATATATGTCATTACTCTAATATTGCCCATGATATGCCAACAATTTAATGCAATATATTTGATGATACATCCTGAAGCAATAAAGACCATATTGAGTTGGTTCAAAAATATCTGCATACACTCATGCAAAGGATTATGCCATCTTATGTTGTTTTTGAAATTTTGAAAACATTTAAATTTTCCATCAGTGGAATTTGGGTGTTAAAATCAAATGAATCAAAAAAAATTGGAAACAATTTCTCTGATGTTTTTCTATGTTTATCATTTTGAAATATATTATTATATATTTTGTTAATTTCTCTGCTCTTTTCTATTAAATAATTACATGGCAGGTTTTATGACACTGTTTATTATAATAAAGATAATAATAAAATTGTCTTATTAAAATTGTCTTATTAATAATAATAATAATAATAATAATAATAATAAAATTGTCTTATTAAGTACAGCCCACACACTAAGGAGAACTTTGCCTATGTAACGATAGGGAAGATAGAAAAAACATGAAATGGAGCCACAACAACACACCACAACCTGTCTTAGGTCTTCTTGCAGACTTGGTTGGTAGTACGACTATAGCAGAAATCGAAATATGATGAAAAATGACAAAATAATAATAATAAGAAATGATCATTTGGGATGTTGATCCACTGGAATTAGGTTATGCAAAGTGATGATATATATACACAATGTAGAAACTGTGATAGAGAATAAAAGAGGGAAGCCATGTCACATTAATAAGAAAATGAAGTAAGGACTGATTACACTGCAGGTCCATGTTTGGATTTTGTCAAGACCTTCAAGACAAATAGCAGGAGGAGCTCCTGACCAGATTTGGTAACAGTATTCAATGCAAGGATGAATGATAGATTTATAAATGTGCAAAATTCTGATGAGAAAAACTTATATAATATATAAAGATAACTAAAGTAAAGGAGGTATATAAGCGAAAGAACAGAAGGGATGTGATTGCTGATGTTGAAATCATAAAAGCAAAAGACTAAAAACAAAACACCAGAAATGATAAAAGTAACATATTTGAGGCTACATCTTCATTTATTTGCAAAATCTTTTATTTTTATTATTTTTATTTCTATTCTTGGCCCAAAAATGCCACCACTAACCTTACAAGTTCCTATTGGCTGAGTTTTAAATTTATAATTTGTAATTCCCATAGAGATTTGATCATCTCTGACACAGAGGAAAAAAATAAAGGAAACATGCAAGTAAATAGAGAATATGAAAAAAAGATAGAGAAAAAGAACTATGAACAACATTGCTCTGCTCATAAAAAATGTGTTTGAGTCAGTTTGTACTCCCTGGGGGGGAAATAAAAAAAAGTTGGGGTGATTGTGCAAGATATGGAGTTTAGAAATGAAAGCCAGGGTAAACATGAAAGTAACAAGTTTACAAAGAGTGAATAAAAAAGAGGACAAAAAAGAAGGGGGTGAAAAAAGAAAGGGAAAATGAGTAAGAAAGAAAGAAAGAAAGAAAGAGAGAGGGAACAACATTGTAAAAAAGAAAAGATGGAATGAGCTGGAAAAGTGGTGAAAATTGTTATAAAAAAATAGGAAGAAAAGCATAAAGGAAAAAAGATAAAAAGAGAAGTCAAGATGGTAAAGAAGGGGAATGAGAAAAGAAAAGTGGACTAAACAAGAAGATAAAATAAGAGAAAATTTAGAAAGACACAAAAGAGTAACAATAAAAGAGAGTAGTAAAATAAAAGGAAGAAGAATAAAAAATAAACAAACAAGCCAAGTATGCCAGAAAAAAAGGAAAAATTTTAAAACAAAAAGCAAAAAAAAAAAAAAGAAGAAGAAGATGAAGGTTAAAGTTAAGGAATATTTAGTTAGCATTGGAATGGTTGAATAAAACTTAGGAAGTCTGGAGCAAAGAAGGAAGGAATTGAAAAAATCATAAACAAAGCACCCACAGTGACTTGTCCAAGAATGACCCAAGGCCTTTTTAAACCAAATTTTAAAAAAATGTTAAATAATATATAGCATGTGTCCCCTAATTTCAATGTCCTTTAATTAAAAAATCTGAAATTGAGATACCAAGATAGAAAGAGCATAAGTTTCTTTTTTGTGGGATGGGGTTAGATAGGAAGTATATAGAAAAAGGCTCCTGATAGATAGATAGATAGATAGATAGATAGATAGATATGAATAAACTGATGATAGATAGATAGATAGATAGATAGATAGATAGATAGATAGAAAGGAATTGATACGGTCAGTAAAATAGAGCGTGAAAGAGATAGATAGATAGATAGATAGATAGATAGATAGATAAGAAAGAAAGGAATTGATACGGTTAGTAAAATAGAGCATGAAAGAGATAGATAGATAGATAGATAGATAGATAGATAAGAAGAAAGGAATTGATACGGTTAGTAAAATAGAGTGTGAAAGAGATAGATAGATAGATAGATAAATAGATAGATAAGAAGAAAGGAATTGATACGGTTAGTAAAATAGAGCGTGAAAGAGGTAGATAGATAGATAGATAGATAGATAGATAGATATGAATAAACTGTGATAGATAGATAGATAGATAGATAGATAGATAGATAAGAAAGAAGGTTGATACGGTCAGTAAAATAGAGCGTGAAAGAGATAGATAGATAGATAGATAGATAGATAAGAAGAAAGGAATTGATACGGTTAGTAAAATAGAGCGTGAAAGAGATAGATAGATAGATAGATAGATAGATAGATAGATAGATAGATAGATAAGAAGAAAGGAATTGATACGGTCAGTAAAATAGAGCGTGAAAGATAGATAGATAGATAGATAGATAGATAGATAGATAGATAAGAAGAAAGGAATTGATACGGTCAGTAAAATAGAGCGTGAAAGAGATAGATAGATAGATAGATAGATAGATAGATAGATAGATAAGAAGAAAGGAATTGATATGGTCAGTAAAATAGAGCGTGAAAGAGATAGATAGATAGATAGATAGATAAGAAGAAAGGAATTGATACGGTTAGTAAAATAGAGCGTGAAAGAGATAGATAGATAGATAGATAAGAAGAAAGGAATTGATACAGTCAGTAAAATAGAGCGTGAAAGAGATAGATAGATAGATAGATAGATAGATAGATAGATAAGAAGAAAGGAATTGATACGGTTAGTAAAATAGAGCATGAAAGAGATAGATAGATAGATAGATAGATAGATAGATAGATAGATAAGAAGAAAGGAATTGATACGGTTAGTAAAATAGAGCGTGAAAGAGATAGATAGATAGATAGATAGATAGATAGATAGATAGATAGATAGATAATAAAAGAAAGAAAGTTTATTACTAGTTAAAACACACCAAGAACAGTTTGGTCTGGCTTGATTTTTAAATTTTGCTTTTTTTTTTCAACGAACCCACTGTTATTTCTAACCACACTACTGACTTCATTTTTCACTTTTTGTTTAAATTGACTTTTTATTCTAATCATATTTGTTCTTTAAAAAATTAATTTTCTCACATACCCTTTTATTCCAAAGTATCTTTCTATTCCAGAATTAAGAATATAAGCGTACAAGAGGAGTAGAAAAAGAAACCAGAATTTAAGGCCTTGTAAATCATACCACTGATAGCATAGTGTATATATTTCTTTTTCCAAAGATGTTTTTTCAGGATATAGGTGATCATGACTCTCTACTGAGTCATTTTTTATCCATGAATTACTATGATTTCTTAATATAGAGTAGTTTCTTGTTGTGTTCTCTATGATTTGAAATTCATATTGTTCCTTCTCTTAGACTGGTTGCTAGCCAAGGCTTGTGGGAGGCAAGATGGGGTCATGCTTTCTATGAAATCATATAACCCTCATTTTCTCCAGATTTCAAATGTAAGAAGGAAGTTCTACTGGGAGAACTTTTTCCCAAGAACTGACACTTTGTGATATATATTTTTTCATATAGCGCTACTCTGAATTCTTCAGTCTTAACCTCATCAAAGGTCTATTTGTCATCTATTTTATTTACATTCGTCATTTATAAATCATACCATTATCTCTTCTGTTCATATCACACAATATTTATCATTGTTTTGGTTTAAATCTAGTGGGGAAAATAAGAAATAAATAAGAGACATTGTTACAAGAACAAAATAATGCAATAATCAACACATAAGATATCATGTTAGCCTGAAGATGACTAGAGGAAACTTGGGCAAAACAACGTCTACAACAACTTCTATTTTAACTAAGATGAGAACAACAGTTCAAATAAATTAAATAAGTGTAAGAAAACAGAATCTGTTAACTGAAAATTAATTCTTGAATGTCATTGCCTATCTTCATGTTAAGGTCAGCAATGCAAATAGCAGCTTTTTGCTACAATCTGCCTGGATTGGTAATGTAGCAAGTGTGTTTTACTGATTCTTGAACTCTAACACTGCATATCCTTTCTCAGTCTCATGGCTCATATTTTCCACTGGCATGAATGATTATATTGACTTAACTGCTAGGCATGCTACTAAGAATGTTCATATACTGTGTATGCCAAACAATTTTTCTTTCCAGAATCCATCTTGCACATTTATAAGTCTACCATTCATCCATGCATTGAATATTGCTACACTATCTGGTCTTGTGCTTTTGCTATATATCTATATATTGACAAAATCCAAGAAGAATTTGCAATATTATTGGTCTTGATCTAATATCTCAGCTTTAGTCACCTTCCCACTACTATGATATAGTTTCCTCAGGCCTTTTCTATAAATATTATTACTGCAATTGTACTGATGAGCTTTCCTATTTGGTACCCTAACCCTAACCAATTTAAATGCAATATTAGATTAGCAGCTTGGCCTCATAATTCTATTGTTGAAATAAATAGGTGTAACTCTAAGATCTACTCTATTAGTTTCTTCTCTCACACTTCTCACCTGTGGAATTCTGTTCCAGCTTCTGGACAGCTTTCCTTTCAACTACAATTTACAAAAATTTAAATGTAACATCAACCATAATTTTTTGTCTTTCTTAATCCTGTTTTTTTATTGTACTTTTT
Organism: Ascarosepion bandense; assembly: GCA_037127315.1. Classification (NCBI taxonomy): domain Eukaryota; kingdom Metazoa; phylum Mollusca; class Cephalopoda; order Sepiida; family Sepiidae; genus Ascarosepion; species Ascarosepion bandense. Next base: position 237,821 of record JBBBDQ010028361.1, on the reverse strand, counting down.
CTTCATTAACACTTTTTTCTTTTCTTTCATGCTCAGTAACCTCTAATGTCTTAGTGGTTTTACCATCTTGCTTGGGGTGAAATGATTATGTAGAAGAGAAGATGACTTACCTTGTGTGGCAAAGCGAACACGTTTATGCCAGGCTTGCAACATGAGTGAAGGAAAAGAAAAAGAAATATGGCTGTCAAAATAACTCATGAGAAACTGACCCAAGTAATTGCTTTCCTAATTGACAATGTCTTTCCATACTGCACCTAGTCAACATCGCTCTTTGGTGAGCTGATCAGCTCAGTTTGCATGGGATCTGATGAGCTCAGCACAATTAAGGAACTAGCAGAAGAATATAAAAGGAAAAGTGACAGGGTTGATAGCACAGATTCAGTTCTCATTAATGGAACATCATGCCTGGCATACACATGCATGCTTTGTCGCACAAGGTAAGTCTTCTCTTTTACAGCTTGCATGCTTTCTAACCATTTTGGAAACTATGCATCAGCTGCAAACAGTCATTAAATTAATTTGAAAATTCTTGTATATGATTTAACAGCAGTGAATGGACAGTTGGAAACAATGGTACTATCATTTTCTTAACTGATACATTTACAGAGCTCTAATTCATTTTTCTATCCTGAGATTCCTGAAAGGCCATATTATCTGGAAACACGTAAAGAACTGTAAAAAACCTGAAGCAACAGAGACAGACAAATTTCATGCAGAAATAAAGAATATATTTCAAAAAGTTTTCATGGTATTTGTATGAAAAACTGGTTTCTGCTGATTTATCTTTCAGTCATAACATCTTTACATGAATTCAGTTGCATTTTCATGAATAGCCTCTGATGTAGAGCAATAACCTGTAAACAAAGAGGTTCAAGTTCTACTAGCAAAGTAATACAAAACATAAAAAATCTTGTAGAAGTATTTTCATTCACTTGGCAGGGAATTTGAATAAGTTTCTCAGGCAAGTAATTTTTGGCAGACTCATATTGCATGTATCACGATTAAAAACTATTTATAAAATTTAATGATTCTTTTAAAAAACTATGATTTTTGTTCTATAATTTATAGGTTCTAAAATTTATAATTTTGCTTTATTTGGTTTAAAATTTCAGAGTTTGCTTTATAGGATTTAAAAGTTCAGGTTTTACCTTGTAAGGTTTAAAACTTCACATTTTTCTTTATAGGGTCTATAACTTCAGGTTTTGCCTTACAGATTTGAAAAATTCTGATTTTGCTTAATGAGGTTTAAAATTTCAGGTTTTTGCCTTACTGCTTGTAAAATGTATAACCATGATTTTTGTCTAATAAGAACCACTCCTTCTCTTTACCTTCCCCTATGTAGCTCCATGCGCAATAGTGGCAGTGGAATGCCTTGCTTGGGGTGAGATGATTAAAAAAAAAAAACAAAAAAAAAACTCATATATTTAGTTCTGAATTTTAAAAAAATAGTAGAATAATAAAATATAAAATTTAAATAAAAAATTAAAAAATTAATAATAAATTAATATTGAAATAAATTATTAATAAATTATTAAATTAATAAAAATAAATTAATGTGTGATAATCTTTTCTTATTGAAAAATTTCTTCTGTAATGTTTCATCCAATGCCATTATAATGCTATTGTGATGCTGTGGACTGAAATGTTGTATTCTGCTATTTTGCCAGCTGCCTTACAATTCTGCCAAATTATTTTAAAAAATAGATTTAGAGATAAGAATCCAAATGAAACAAAATATGACTTCTGACCACTGGAGATGAATCAATAAATCATCTCATTGCTCAAAGACTGAGAAAAACAAACTGCATGATGAAAACAATGAAAAATCAGTCATATGCATAATGATCTGCTTTGATATATCAATCCACAACTGGAGACAAAGATACCCAAGAGAAAGATTATTAGAGAAAAAGAAAAAATCTGAGATGTTTACACAAAGATTTGACACTTGTATATTAAAATGTTTTCAGCTTTGGGCATTAGAAACTGTCTCTGTTTGGAGTTACTTCATTCTTTCTTATCTTTTTGTTTTCATGTAATATGTAAGTTTATAAAATCATAGTTATAAAATTTTTTTCTTACAATATCAAAATCAAAATACATCTAAAGAAACTACAATGCTTTTACAGGAAAGCAACAAAATAACACAAAATTTAAAACCATTTCTAGCATTAGAGAATGAGCAATAAATTCTTGTTCTGTTAAGAGTTTACAAATGTTTTTTCTACTACTTCTTTCAAAATAACTTGCTAACAAGACACTCTCACATGTTTCTCTTGTGGAACTTTCTTCAAGCTTCATTTTTCTAGTTGATTTTGATCTTCAGAAATTTAAATGCAATGTCAATTACTATTTTTTGCCTTCTTAACTCCTGTTCTTTTTTTTTCTCTTTATCTCTCCTACTCACTAACCTCCTAGTAACTTCATTTGCTTGCTTGCTTGGGGTAAAATGATTAAGAAATTTAAAAAATATGGTTTATCATGTAGTGGTGCATTGGATATCGGATCGGAACGAGAAATCGGAGAGCCGAGTTCGAATACCAGCCGAATTCATTGCATTCACTTATGCACAAATACCCTTGGGAAAGGTATTAATCCGTCTATTCCTTCCAGTTATGGGTTAAATAATGGGACAGATTGAGTTCTATAGCCTTGGTCGGCAATCAGTCTACCACAAAAAGCAATGGCAACCTACTGCGAGATAATCTTCTGCCCTGTCAGTCATGTCTCTTTCGAGACATGATCGCCCAAGCGTGTATCATGTATGGCACTTAACTGACTGACTGAATGATTAGCAAGTTATTCTCACTACTCTAGTGAGTTCAATCCTCACTGGGTTCTTCCACTTTAGGCAAAGATAACAAAGTTTACTGAATACTTAAACTCTGATTTTTCCAATGACATTATTTCTTCTGTGGCCTTCATTATAGCCAGATGAATTGGTGCACTATCAGATGCCTTCTTAGGCCAGATAAACATGGGTAGATTTTTGTCATACTGCCCACATGTAAAATGACTGTTGTCAAGGAATGTCTTATAATTAATGATCTGCCCATATGGACAAGCCAATGGCTGTTTAGGTCTGTGTTTATTGTCAGCAACCTGTGGCAAGGTTGGTTTAATATTACCACCTTCTGGGATTGCTCTTTTTACTTTAGCCCAGGTATCTGCATTGTCTTGGAGCTCTCTCTCTCTCTCTATCTCTCTCTCACACACACACACACACACACACATAGTGGTGAAAATATGTTGCATGCTTAAATGCAATCATCAGATCATCATATGGCCTGATGACTGTGTTTAAGCATGAAACAGTCTGTTGCAACTGAGTGTTGGCTTCAATGCCCACTTTTATATTTATATTTACATATGCTCTATCCCTGATATAGCCTGTAAATATAGCACATACTAAAAATGATTAAAAAAAAAAATTTTATTGTAACAGAATAACAGCTCAGAATAACTTGCTTTCGATGCTGAAGACACCAAGAGTAAATAGATTTATTAGTCAGAGATGGGAGATGAGGACTTCAGCTGATGATAATAAAAAGGAAATGGATGGAGGTATAAATGTCTAAAATAAAATTACTGTTTTTTTTTTATTAGTGAACTAGCAGTATAGCCCGGCGTTGCTCGGATATAATGAAAGCTTTAAAACGAATCCATGGTCCTGGAGCTCAGACATAGCCTAAAGAATATTTGTGTGAAGTTTGGTGAGAATTGGATAAAAGTTATGGATTTGTATAAAGGACATACAGGCAGATAAACAGACACTCACACACAAACAACTTGCTTTATATATATATATATATGAATTTTCTGCACTATTGTAAGAACTGCAACCTTGAAACTTCTGAATATCATTTCTTATGTCTTTGTCTATGAGTGTATCAAATTTGATAAAAATCGGACCACTCCTTCTATAACGTGACTTATTTGATTATCGATTTTCGATGTTTATTGGGGGTACCTCAACACAAAACCTAGCTAAGAACACTCGCAGATGCTTATAGTACAACTGTGTAAATTTTCAAGAAAATCGGTTTAGCCGTTTTGGAGTCTATAGGTAATGGATACACACACACACACACACACACACACAGACAAAGTTCCATTTATAAATAAGTTTAGATAAGAAAGAGTTTATATAATTTTATCCTGTTCTAGAAACATTTTATAAATTAGGATTGCCACTTGTTTTTTCTTCTGATAAGTGCAAAAACATCTAAAAGTGACTGAAGAACTTAAAGAAAGATGGGGAAATCTACTACTGAATTACGCTAAATAAATCTGTTAGGAGTTTGATTCTTACTAGGTGCCTGTCTACTCTAGTCTTCTTATAGAGTAAGATATTTATTTAGTATTAATAAGTATAAATTACCTTTATATATAAATTAATGTTTTGGATGGAAAAAATTTTTCTTTTTTCTCTCCTCATTCTATACTCACTCGGATATATATATATATATATATATATATATATATATATATATATTAATTTATTTATGTCAGTCAGTCAGTTAAGTGCCATACGTGATACACGCTTGGGCGATCATGTCTCGAAAGAGACATGACTGACTGGGCAGAAGATTATCCCGCAGTAGGTTGCCATTGCTTTCTGCAGTAGACTGGTTGCCAACCAAGGCTATAGAACTCAATCTATCCCATTATTTAACCCATAACTGGAGGGAAGGGATCAATTAATACCTTTCCCAAGGGTACCAGTGCTCAAGTGAATGCAGAGTATTCAACTGGAATTCAAACTCGACTCACCGATTTCTTTTTCCGAGCCGATATTCACTGCACCACAACTCATATCCATCACTATACGCTTACAGCACCTGGTATTTCCAAGCGGTCACCCATCTAAGTACTGACCAGGCTCAACGTTGCTTAACATTGGTGATCAAGCGAGAACAGGTGTATTCAACATAATAGGCCGTGTATTAAAACAATGAACAGTTTTTAAAATATATGTGAGAAATCTTTCGGATGGTAAATTGTAGGAATGTGTGTATCATATATATGTGTGTGTGTGTGTGTGTGTGTGTTTGGTTATATTAACAAAATTGTTTAAATTCTGTGTCTGAGTTAAACAAGGAAACTTCTCTATTTTCTAATAAAATGATACAGGAATTGTTTATTTTATATACAAAGAAATTGTATAAATTTGCATAATTTTTATTTTTAAATTTTATTCCAGGCATTTTGGAATCACTTTGTTGGTAAGAAAAATATTTTATTGGATCTATGTCACTGCTTTCTAAAATGTAAAATACAATGACCAGCCATTTTCTTTATTTATATTCAATGATTTGAATGAAATTGAAGAAAGAAAACTGAAGAAGAAATAAAATATTCAAAAACTCAATGGAAGCAACTAATATTTTCAATTCTTATGGTTAAAAAAAAACACACGATTCTACAGGAGCGGCTCTTATTGCCAATGAAATAAGAGTAGATGTTTAAAAAAAAAGAAGAAATATTCAATCAGTATGAAAGTAAGGAGGTGGATCATCTCTAAGAAGGATAAAGAAGAAATGAGTCCATGGGATACTGACTGTACCTTATCGCAACACAAATAAGGCTGAAGAAACTTCTAAGAATAGTATGAAATATTTCCTTTTTTGTATTAGCATTCTTTTAGCTGACTTGATTTATGAAAAAAAAAAAAATGCCACCCTTATCCACTGAGATTGTGAGAGGATGTGAACAGAAACTTGGAAGATGGGTAATAAAAATTAACTTTTAAAAAATAAAAAGATTCATGGTGCTCCACAATTCCTATCCGATGTAACTCTCAGTAATGTTTGTCTTTTTACCATCTCTCCCACTTCGTGTTCTGTTATTCATTTACCCAAGCTCATTAAGTAGGTTACTTGCTGTTTCTTTCTATCCTTCTTGTATTCAGTATGTCAGTGAGTGTCACATTCTCCAAGCCCACTTTCCTCATTATTCTAGAAATTTCAAATACATTATTAGAATACAGAAAAAAATGCAATACTTATCTCAAAGGAAGTTGTTTGCATCTCTGACAAATAGAATTGTGGAAAATAAATAGGGAGCAATAAGCTATTGATAAAGACTCCATATCATAAGATAAATTCCTCTCACAGATTATTTAAATGTTTTTTAAATATCATATCCTATCAATTACAAGAAACAGGCCAACATGAAAATTAAAAATCAAACAAGTACAGCAATTTAAATATCTAAGAAGTGTTTAAATGGAGGACAGAAATTGTGACATGAAAATCTGAAAGTGCATTGGTATAACAAAAGAAGCTTTCCAGAAGCTAAGTAGAGAATTAAGAAATAGAAAGATTTTGTTAGAAAAAAAGAAAAGAGTACTGAACTGTTACATAGTACCAGCTCTTTTATATGACAGTGAATGTTAAACAATCTATACGTAAATGAAGAAGAAAGTTGAAGCAACAGACATATGATTCTACAGAAGGATGTTGAGAATACCATGGACCAAACATGTGTGTAACAATGAAATTTTAGAGAAAATGAAAATAAAAAGGACACTTATACTTAACATCAAGGAAAAGACAGTTGAAATTTCTAAGACATGCAATAAAAAAAAAACAGGCTTGGAAAATTAGATACTCACAGGTGAGATCAAAGGCAAGAGGGACATAGGAAAACAATGCATAACCTACCTAGCAAGCATGAATAAATGGACAAAAAGACAAGACTTATTAGGAGCTACAATGGACAGGAAATTGTGGAGAGCCATGATTGCCAATGCTCTGAAGGGACACAACCTGTAGAAGAAGAAGATATAGAACAGGATGTAAGGATTACAGCCATATCACTGGTTCTTTTATGATCACTGAAGTCAAGCAATGTTGGTTCTGGTTTCTACCTACATGGATGCAGGACTGGGGAATGCCAAATGTTGTATGCTTGGATGTACAGGTGGTATAATGGTTATAGGTTCAGAGTTAGAAATCGGAGATCTGGGTTCCAATTTGAGAAAGGTTCGTTATATCCCCTTAATCACAAATACTCTATGTAATCTATGAATCTAGCTCTACTTCCTCAAGCTATGGGTTAATTAGCAAAACTTGTATAAAAAATCATTATTATCTCTAAAAAAAATTCTTGCAATCCAAAAATATTTTCTAGCTTTAAATAATCTGCAAAAGGTTGATAAGCCATAAAAAAACAAATTATTCAGTCAATCAAATCTTCAGGGCATTGGTAATCATGCCTGTCTGCACTATCTTTTACTTTAATATTTGTACCATAACTGTTCTTGAAAAAAGATGTTGTTTCCTGTTTTCTTTTTATGAGTTTTGAATTCAGAATTGTCTTCCATACTGGTTGCCATGGCAAGGCTAAAAAACTGAGTTTTTCCTACTATTTTACCTATATCTGGTGACAGGGAAGGCGGTTCATGCCTGTTTCAATGGTATTAGTGCAAAATTGATTGAACAAACTCAACAAAAGACAATGTAAATAACAGAAGAAATCAACTCCTGAAGTCAATGGGCACTTTCTATTTTAATTTACTTGAACTCTTGGAAAGAGATTAAAAGCATTTGATTATCTAAGATAAAAATTTGGGGCACAATCTACTAAATTGATATGGCATATAAGTGTGTGTAAGGGGAGGCTATAAAGAGGATTAAACAGGAAGTAGAATATTTGCATGATGCATGGGGAATTAATGTTTTTTTCTAAAATATGTCAATGAAGATTGTCAGTGAAATGCAGGATTTAAGAAAGAACATTCATCAGGATTCTCCAAAACCTTTATCACCTTTCTCTCTCTCTCATATATATATATATATATATATATATATATTTAGAGATAGAGACAAATAGATGATCAGATATTATAAAGATTATAAAGGAAATGTACGAATTCAGATATAACATTCATCTGGGTTCTCCAATATCTTTTTTCTCTCTCATATATATATATATATATATATATAACACATCACTCAATAAGTCCTGGGTCTGACATATAGATGGCACCACTAATAAAAAGTCCATATAATTTTTGTGAAGTACAAACCTTCAAATGGCACATGACAAAATTTGGGCACAATCAGATCATTAGTTTACAAATTACAGTTTTTTAAGCGATGCTACTGTTGCAAATTTTCAAAACAATGAAAAATCTGAATTTTGTGTGTTGATAAAGCATTGCTTTCTGATGAGAAAAATACTGTTCAAGCAAAGTAATGGCTTGATAAGTATTATTTGGACTCTGCTCTGTCAGAAACAACAGTTAAGAAGTGTTACACGGACTTTAAATGTGGCCGTACAGACACAAATGATACTGAATGCTCAGGTCATCCAAAATCAGCAGTTGTCCCAGAAAACACCAAAAAAGTTCACAAACTCATTTTGACCAATTGTAAATTGAAGTTGCATGAGATACCAGAGGAGTTGAACATATCAGAAGGCAGTGTATTCACCATTTTGCATGAACATTTGTCAGTGAGAAAGCTGTGTTTAAAGTGGGTGCCACGTTTGCTCACAGCTGACCAAAAACAACAATAAATCGACGATTCAGAGTGTTGTTTGCAACTGTTTCAATGCAACAAGAAGGAGTTTTTGCATAAATATTTCACAATGGAAGAAACGTAGAGCTACCGCTTCACACTGGAGTCAAATTAGCAGTCAACTGATTGGACAGCAGTGGATGAAAGCCATCCTAAGTGACCAAAAATACAAACATCAGCAAGCAAGGTTTCAGCCTCTGTATTTTGGGATATGCAAAGTATTTTCTTCATCAATTACCTTGAAAAAGAAAAAACATCAATAGCTATATTATATAGCACTATTGGTGCATTTGAAAAAAGAAATTGCCAAAAAACAGCCACAAATGAAGAAGAAACAGTGACCTTTTACCAAGACAACACCATGTACCAAGTCAATTGTAACAATATCAAGACTACATGAATTGCACTTCAAATTGCTTCTGCATCCACCCTATTTTCCAGATCTGGGTCCCTGTAACTACCAGCTGTTTGCAGACCTCAAAAGAATTTCATTTGGAATTACTTTTGCATCCACCCTATTCTCCAGATCTGGCCCCCAGTTACTACTGGCTGTTTGCAGACCTCAAAAGAATGCTCCAGGGAAAGAGATTTGGCTTCAATGAAAAACTGATGTTGAAAACTGAGGCGTATTTTGAGGCCAAAGACAAAAAAGTCATTGAATTATTAGAAAAGCGTTGGAATCAGTGTATCAACCTAGAAGGAGACTATGTTGATGAATAAAGTCAAATTTTGCCTAAAAGTTGTTGTTTTATTAGCTATTCCCGGGATTTATTGAGTGAAGTGTAATATACACTACCGGCCATAATTACTAGGCCACCCCAGTGTTTTCAAAAAATGATGTATTTCATGCTATTTTTTAGTATTTATTGCCAAGTGAATAATTGTAAATGAAAATAGAATGGTTCTTTTGTTAATACTACACAATAACATGTGCATCAAATGAATTTATAAATATTTAATAATGACCTATATTGCAGTTTCATCAAAATAACCTCCTTTTGTCTTCCCAATGGCTGCACACACTCTGGGCATTCTTGCCATAAGTTTTTTAAAATAATCCTATGACAACTCACTCCAGGTATCCTTTAGACACCTAACTAAATCCCGAACATTACTAGGCTGTTTCTTCTTACTTCTCCTGTCCAACTCATCCCAGGTAAGTTCAATTGATGTGAGGTCTGGTGACTGAGGTGGCTAACACATAACTTTTAACACTCCAGAAGTTTCTTTTAATTTTAAATAATTTTGGCACAATTTAGAAGTATGTTTTGGGTTGTTATCCTGCTGGAGGATGAAATTTTGACCCACAATACGCAATCCAGATGAAATTGCATATCTCTGTAAGACTGAATGTTACTGTTCTTTCTTCATAGTCCCCTTTACTTCAACCAAGTCACCTGAACTTGTGCCCGCAAAACAGCCCCAAACCATGCAGGATCTACCACTGTTTCATCGATGACTGTGCACACTCATCTTTCACTCGCAACCCCAATCCTCCTCTGCATGCACACTCTGCTTTTACTCCCAAACTGTTCAAACTTAGACTTATCAGCCCACAACACTTTTGACCACTGTTCTGGTGTCCAGTTTTTGTGCTCCCTTCCCTATGCTAGTCTCTTCTTATTATTGGCTGGCTGAAGCAAAGGCTTCCTGGCTGTCACTTGTCCAAAGAACCATTCTATTTTCATTTAGAATAACCCTCTTGGCCATAAATACTAAAAATAGTATGAAATACATCATTTTTTAAAAACAAAAATGGGTGGCGTAATAATTATGGCCGGGTGTGTATATATATATATATATTAAGAGATAGAGACAAATAGGTAATCAGCTATTATAGAGATTATAAAGGAAATGTATGAATTCAGATAAAACATTCATTGGATTTCTTTTTTCCTTTCTTTACCATATGTCACTCTTTCTCTCTCTGATATATATATATATTGTTTAAAATTTGTTGTATTCATAGACAATTAGTGCTCAGAATTGAGGATTAAACATTTGTAGATATAGACAATGAGAACATAAAATCTACAGTGCATGGTGACCGTATGTTTTTCACCTTAAACAATCGTCACATGTTTACATATTTATAGATGTTTGATCAGCCAGTAATGAATCAAAGATGTTCATGCAGGTTAGCAGTTTGAGCTTTTAATATAGCTGTACATGGTGAAAAAGGAAAAAGAAGCTTGTAGTTGGGGTTACAGTGGAGGAGAAAAAGTGAATGAATGTTATAAAAAAAGAAAAAGAAAAACATGATTAAAAAAAGGAACAGAAGAAGAAAAATGAAAGAAGAAAGAAAAAGGAGAGGGAAAGTAAGGAAGTGTAAAGAGGAGACTAACAAGAAATAGAATAAATGAGAAGGAGAAGGAGGATGAAAAGAAAGAATTAGAAAAGAAAGGAGAATGAAAAGGAAGAGAAGAAGAAAAAGGAAAAGGGAAGGAGAAAAAACAAAAAGAATAGGAGAGAAAACTGGAAGAGGGTAAAAAAGAAAACTAGAAAAGAATATGCAAAGAAATCTGAAGGTGAGAAGAAAACAAAGGAAAATAGAAACAAAGACTCATATTTAACTGAGGAAGAAGAAGAAAAAGAAAAAGAAAATTTAGTGATAAAGATTGGAAGGAAGAAGAAGAAGAAGAAGAAGAAGAAGAAGAAGAAGAAGAAGAAGAAGAAGAAGAAATAAATTTTAAATAGTAAACGAGAAAGCATTTGGTTAAAAAAGAGTAAATATGAAGAGTAAAAATAAAGAAATAAAGAAGAAAATTTGGAGGGGAGGTATAGACAAGAAATAAGTTGTCAGTACCTGAAAGATTGATTTAAAAATAAGGAATGTTGATCTCCCCAAAAATGTGAATTTAATAGAGAAAATAAGTGCTTAGCCATAAGTTAGTAAGCAGATGGTATAAATTTGGACATTTATTGATTAAAAGTTGTGAAAAAGGCAATGGAAGAAAAAAGTAAATAAAATAGACAAAGTAAAGAAAAATTGAAAAACCAATTGAAAGAAAAGGATTAAGTTGAGAAAATACACGATTTTAAAGCTCATAAAAATTATCAGAATATTGTTATTAATATTATTAGCCATTTAAAATATGATCTGTCAAAAAATGCATAAGAAAATCCCATTAAAAATGTCTTTGTTAAGTTTGCTATGCTTGGTATTTTAGAGGTAAAAATTGAAAGAAGACTCAGTAAAAAGTGAAATCTGAAATGAAATGAAATGGCCAAAAGAAGAAATTAAATTAAAAACGGCAGATTTAATATGAAACAAAGAATCAACTGAAAAGTTAAAAAGACAAGAAACAATTCCAATATAATTATAGATAATTTATTGTTACTATTATAATTTTATTGATCTTGTTATTCCTAAGATGATTAAGTAATATATCAATATTTTGCAAATATATATACCAGTTTTTTTATTCTAAACAATATTGATAAAATTAGAAACATTGCTACCAAAATGTACTTGATACTTTATGGTTCTAAAATGATTTTAAGGCTAATTAGTTTATTTTTTCTGTATGACTGCAAACTGATTTTCACATTATTATTAATTTCTTTATATGAAGCAAATAAATGCAAAGAGTATGCAAATTTTCTGAATGAATTGAATTCTTTACTTATTTCAGATTCTTGTTTTGAAACAAGGTTTAATTGTGTTTCTGTTTTATTTTTACATCGGGAGGTGGTGAAAATTTTTCAAGAAGAGTAAGATGGGACTCAAAAGAAATTCTGATGTTTGATTATTTGTTTAGATTTTAGGAAGTGATTTAAGTCAATAATTTTTCAGCACCCTTTCCACTCACCTGTTAATTTTCTTTTTTCTTTTTTGATTCTCTTTTTTTGATAATTTTATTCCGGTTTCCATTTTACTTTTTATATTTCATTCTGAAATTGTTTTATTTCTAATATTTTCTCATTTTTTTCACTGAATTTCATTCTTTTTTTTTAAAGTTTTCTCTAATTCTTTCTCTTTCTATTTCTCTCATTCATTCATTCTTTCATTTTTCTCTTCTCTCTTTCCACTGTTCTTTTCTTTACGTAGTGTTGTTTTGTCATTCTTTATAAATATTCTTATTATTTTCTTTCTTTTTTCTTATTCTATTTTCATTTTTCATCTTTTTAATATTTCTTTCTTTTTCTTACTCTTTTTCTCTTATTCCTCTTTTACTCTTCTTTCTTTTTTATTTGTTTCTTGTTTTCTTTCTTTTTTATTTTCCTCTTTTTCCTTTTTCTATTACTATTTTCTTTCTGTCTTCATTTTGTTTGCTTTGCTTTTCATCAACTTCTGACTTCCATTTATTTTCTTCTGTCTTTTTCTTCTTTTTCATTCCTGTATTTTAAGACATTTTCCAGGTTTTCTGACTGGAAAAGCAATGATTATGAAGATTTACTAACAATCTCTAGAGTTTTTTTTAATCATTTTACCCCGAGCAGGGCAATAGAATCCGCTAGGATGGAAGGAGGATTCTCAGAGTGAAAGAAACAGTGAGGACAATAAAAGAATAGGATTCAAGGAGACAGAAAACGATGATTGACATTGCATTTAGATTTTTGAAGATTTCAGTTGACAGGAAACCAAAAGAGAGTTCTGCAGGTGAGAAGTAGAAGAGAAGAAACTAGAACTTGCAATTTAAACAGTGAAATTATGAGACCTAGCTGCTAATCTAGTACTGTGCTTAAATTCCTAATATTGAGGTACCAAAGAGGGTAGAACAATTACTGTGAAATGGTAGAGGGAAGAGGACTAGAATCGAATTATCAGATTAGGGCCAATAAAGCTGAGACTGTTTTTCTCTCCAACCAAGTCATTTAATCAACTTCCGAGAAGTGGATTGGGCAAAGAAGTTTAAAACTGAAGTCTAAGACAGTACTTCCTGATTAAAGTGGAAGGTTTAGGGACTTATCCTGATGTCTGACAAAATGACAAAAAGAAAATTCTTAAAATCTGCATAAAATACAATATGTTATATGCTCTATCAAATGTATATTTGTCGCACCAAATTTTTTTTTTTTAAATTACCACTTTTACTAATTTTTGGATGGGAAATTAATATTCTGTCACAAAATCAATTATTTTATTGAATGAATAGTTTTTCTTGATGATGTTAACAACTTTTTCTTTTGTTTTCTCTTCTTTCATTCAATCTTTACTTGTTTTCTTTCACTTTCTTTTACTTATCATTTTCATTTCATAGTTCTGTTTTTATAACCCACTTTGTTCTTTTCTTTCTTTACTAGCAATCTCTCTTTTCTTTTGTCTTCTCTCAGAAAAGTAATTGACACGCTGATGGTATACTGATTCTGAAGCTCTATTGACTGAGCTATGCAGGTTGACATGTGAGCAATGACAAAATTTTAGAGAAAATGGAAACAAAAAGGAAACTTATAGTTAACATCAGGAAGAGACAGTTGAGTTTCCCATATGATCACTGAATTTAAGCAACATCAAACCTAGTTAGTACTTTGATGGGTGATCGCTTGTAAAAACCAGGTGCTGTAGGCTTGGATGTACAGATGGTGTAATGGATAATGGATTGGAATTGTTAATCAGTGAGCCAAGTTCCCATTTCAGTTGGGTTCATTATATTCAGTTATGCATAAATATTTTTGAGAAAGGTATGAATCCACATCTTCTCCTCTATCTATGGATTAATTAGTAAAACTTGTAACAGTAAGAACTGTTATGATCTAAAAAACAAAATTGCATACAAAATAGCTAGACTTTGGCATTAAATAAAACAGAGACTCAAATGAGTTGTATATGCATAATGTTCTCTCTGGTCTCTGAGATCATTTCTAAATAAGCAGAGGTGATGGAATCCCAGTCATCATCCTAAAGAAATGAACCCCTGAGCTGGCTCCAGTCCTCTCCAAACATTACAACTATTGCATTTCTGCTTCCTGCTTGCTGGAAGTCCTCACCTGTAGTTACTATTTGTTAACAATATATTGACTGCACTATTGACTCTCTTACTGTTTTTTAGCAAAGTATTCAAAGCTTTCGCAGAAAGCAATGGCAACCTACTGCGGGATAATCTTCTGCCCAGTCAGTCATGTCTCTTTCGAGACATGATCGCCGAAGCGTGTATCACGTATGGCACTTAACTGACTGATTCAAAGCTTTAATCACTCATGACCTACTCTCTGACAAAAAATATATCTTCCACTTCACCAGGTCTACTGCTGATGTTCTAACAACCATCACTGAATATATATACCAGGCTCTTGATAATAATGGTGATGCTCAAGCTGTTCCTCTAGATATCTTAAAAGTATTTGACAGGGTTTGGCATGCTGCCTTTCTGTGCAAGCTTCAGGGCTAAAGTATTTCTGAACGATTGTTTGATTTAAACATATCATTCCCATTGAATTGTGAAATGAAGGTCGTTTTGAATGGGCAAGCTTCTAGATCCTTTCATGCAAATGCAGGTATCCCTCAAGGCTCCATCTTAGGTCCTACGCTCTTTCTGATTCTTATTTATGATCTTACTGATGTCATCAGTTCCCAAGTAGGCATCTATACAGATGACACCTACACTAACTTTGGTCTCAATCTGACAAGTCTGACAAAATAAACCAATCACTGATTAACTGAGGCTCGTAAATTTTAATGCCTCTAAAACAAAATCTCTCTTTTTTAACCACCATAGAGAAAATTTCCCACCAGCCATCAGTATGGTTGATGCAAGTTTTCTTGTGAGCAACATACTGTGTTTCTTTGGCCTCATTTTTTAACCGACCTGAAGTGGAACAAATATATCAGATCTATAGCTGCATCTACTGCTAGGAAGGTTGGGTCCCTGTGTTGGGCCAGAAAGTTTTCTTGTCAGAATCCATCTTGCACATTTATAAATCTACCATTCATCTGTGCATTAAATACTGCTGCCATTGGGTGCTCTTGTTTATCGTTTTGAGGTTCTTGACAAAATCCTAAGAATGATCTGCAATGTAATTGATCTTGACTTGGCATTGCAACTTCAGTCACTTTCTCAACAATGTAACATGGATTCCTTCTGTCTTTTATGGCATCTGCTCTGATAAGCATTTCTCTCTGGTGCTTCATCCATGTGAATTGACATCTAAGTCCCACATTTTACTGTTGAAATAGTTAAATGTAACTGACATTTCTACTTTTCTTTTCTCACACTTCCTACCTGTGAAATACCTTTCTGTCTATTTGTTTCCCTGAAATATCCAAAAATTTAAATGCAACATCAATTTCCATATTTTACCCTTTCTTCTGTACTTTCTGTACCCACTTTTTTCTCTCACTGTAACCTCCTGCACACTAATGACAGTCACCCGCTTGTTTGGGGTGAAATGATTGAAAAAAAAAACAAAAAAAGAAAAACAAATCATAGAGATTGATTTGCTGCTAAACAAAATACAACCAAACTCAATGTCAAAAAGAGCAGCACTGATATACATATATATACACATTCCAACAAGGATGATTATCATTTTCTTAATATAGTGTGTCTGATCCTCATGGGGTGCTTCATTTTATCGCAGCTTCAGATGAGCTATGTAAATATCTACCAGTTCCAACAAATAAAGAAATGTTCTGCTGGGTTATATTGTCAGTGCAATAAAATTTCATCATCTCATTGTATTTTTCAATGTCTTTTGTGCAAGAGGAGTAAGTAAAAAACTTTACTTATTCCTCTTGCACAAAATGCAACCAAAACAATTTTTGTGTCTTTTTTATTTGCTCTCTTATCAACAATACAGTGTGAAGTAGGTTTACAAATATATATATATATATATATATATATATATATATATATATATATATATATAGTCTACAGTTGGTAATTGTGGACATTTTGTATTTTTAATTTCATGCGTGTGTGGTGTTTGATTCTGATTTTGTCGACTGTACAGTATAGTAGGGTCAATTGGACACTCTCTGTGAAGAAAAAGAGCTCCATGATGCAATTCCTTCCATCAGTAAATTTGAAAATGGCATACTGTACTGCTTGGCAATCTTACCAGAAGTTTCAATATAAATATTTCAGTGTGTTTGTGTGTCAATCTGAGAAGAGTGCAGATGATTTGGAAAGAGTTGATGATATATCCAGTCAATACTATGGTGTTTGAAGTGATCACTAGGGATGGCAATGCTATGCCTCCATTCATCTTCCCACCCCTTATATCCGGCCACATAACTCCCCAGATTGTAACCTCCTCAATTATTATGTGTGAGCTGTAGTAGAGCAAGAAACCATTAAAACACCAAAAATGAACTCAAGGTAAGGATTATGGCAGGATTCACTAACTTAAACAAGAAGATCATCTAGTAGCGTTCCAGATGATTCAGAAGTTGTTTAAGGCCATGGTTGAAGCCAATGGTGATTTTATTGAATAAATTTACTGTGTAGTATTTCAAAATATTTTTGTGTAATTTTGGTAATATATCTGTTAAAATGAGATGTAAAGATGTAAGTGTTATTTTCATTTCTGTTTAATTTAGCTTACAATTCATTCATTTCACTATATATATATATATATATATATATATATATATATATATATATGCACAGCTGTAAATGCCTTCAAATATAGAAGAATGTTTAGCAAATATAATTCTGAGAGGAAACGATATAATGACTGCATGCATCTCAAAAAATAAAAATAAAACCGACAATGCCAATATCAATTCTGGTTTTGACACCTGGCAAAAGAAAACACATTTGATGTGCAGTCACATGATTTTTTGTCTGTTAAAGACAATATTGGATCTAAATTATTTATTCCATTTCTCATTATTGTTAATTATTATTTGTGTTCATTAAGGTTTCACATCAGTTTTAGCTTTCAACAGAGATCAAGTGACAGTAAATCTCCCTAATATTCCAGAATGCTCTTCAGTATTCTAATTTCAGTAATGCTGTTGTCTGGATTGTTTATATTTTTTCACAGACTTTCAATTCCTCCAATCACTTTGCAAGACTTTTCAGTACCATTTCAGATATATTCTTCCATGTTTTCACTCTCTTCAAAGAATCAGGAATGATAAAATTTTACTGTCAAATTTTGTTTGTTAATTATATTTAGTCTGCATTCCAAGCTCTCTAATGGTAATAAATACACCTAACATCTTCACAATCTACACTTCTTTTAACATGCCAGATCAGGACCAATAACACTGCAGATTCTTCTTTGGATTTTATTTGGAGCCTCTTTTTGCAAATTTTTTATAACTACCAAATTTGATAAGCATATAAGATCTTCTCTTTTCCTTAAATATTAAAGTTTAATGAATTAATAATAAACACACACACAAAAAGTTTTATTTTGAACTTTATCAAATTGAAAATATGGGTAACATTCCAAATGTTCTTTTGAACAGTTCTTTCCTTCATATTCACTATTAAAGTAGAAGTGGAGTCTTCTCCTTTCACACAGATAAAGCATCATAAGAGTTGCACTATTCTATCCCTATTTTCATAGAAAATGTTCTGATGAGGTACATTTCTTAGTGTAATATAACAATCTAGGCCCACCCGAGGAAGTGAGGAAGTGGGGGCGTTTTCCGGCCGTTGAAAGGAACGGATGGTTGTTTGACCTTATTTCTGGCAGTAGCGGAAATGGCTACAAGAGGCAAACAGAACAGGTGTCTCTGAGAATTACGTGGGCGTGCGTAGGCGAGGCAAAAAATCGGAAGTACCGGTTTGGAGATAAAAAGACCTCGGGCACGGATTTCACGACAGACGAGTAGAGGCAGAGAGACGAGACAGCCAGACCAGAGGAGAACAGATACGACGACACCCCGCCGTCAACCCTTAGAAGCGCGCTCTCACTCTCTGTTCACTAGGCTACACGGTCCATCGTTCATTAATAAAAAGATCACTTGATATATTTTTATATATATGCGTGTTTGTCTGTTTATTGATATGTAACATTAGTTCTACTATTTTATGTGTGAGTTATAACTAAGTCTCACCAAGTCATGTGCACAGAGTCAAACCATTTTCATTCTCATTGTATTCCAATGAAAAGAAAAAAGTTCCTTTCTTAAGAACTGCTGCTTTGTGGTACAAATAAGATGCTTTCCCATTTACTACAATCTTTACTGCAGTTGTTTTTTTTTGTTTTTGACCATTTCAGCCCAAGCAAGGTAGGACCACCACTAATGTGCAGTGGCTTACAGTGAGAGAAAAGACAGGGTACTGTGGGTATTGAAGAAAGGATAAAAGATGGATGAGATTCAAGAAGATAGAAGATGGCAATTTTCATTTTT
Source organism: Ascarosepion bandense (assembly GCA_037127315.1). Classification (NCBI taxonomy): domain Eukaryota; kingdom Metazoa; phylum Mollusca; class Cephalopoda; order Sepiida; family Sepiidae; genus Ascarosepion; species Ascarosepion bandense. The sequence goes on along the minus strand of JBBBDQ010028361.1, from coordinate 219,044 downwards.
GGAAATTGTAGCCATCAGGCAAGCAAGTAAGTAGAAGTGCAAGAAAAGAAACTTTTAGAGTAGAAGAGGTGGTTGCATTTAACTATTTTAACAGTAAAATGGTGGAACCTAGATGCCAATCTAGTAACATGCATAAATTCATGTGGTTGAGGAACCAGGTAAAAAATTTATTGTCAGAGCAATTATAATAAAAATATTTGTAGAAAAGACAGAGGGAAACCACATCCCGTCAGTAAGAAAGTCACTGAAGTTGCAATAGCGAGTCAAGATTTATTGCATAGCATATCCTTCTTTAGATTTTGTCAAGAACCTTGAGATGAGTAACAGAAGAGCCCAACCAAATATGGCAATAGTGTTTAATGCACGAATGAATGATAGATTTATAAATGTACAAGATAAATTCTGATGAGAAAAATTTTCTGGACCTTCAGTAGCAGTAGAAGCAGCTATAGATTTGATGTAGTTGTTTCACTTCAAGTCAGTTAAGAAAGTGAGGTCAAGGAGGCACAGTGTGTTGCTCCCAGAAGACTAGTGTCATCCATTCAGATGGCAGGTAGGAAAGTTTCTGTATGAGAGTTAAAGGAAAGCAGTTTCATTTTGGAGGCATTAGAAAATATGAGCTATTTATTAGGAAAGTTTTTGTATGAGAGTTAAAGGAAAGGAGTTTCATTTTGGAGGCATTAGAAAATATGAGCTATTTATTAGGAAAGTTTTTGTATGACAGTTAAAGGAAAGCAGTTTCATTTTGGAGGCATTAGAAAATATGAGCTATTTATTAGGAAAGTTTTTGTATGAGAGTTAAAGGAAAGCAGTTTCATTTTGGAGGCATTAGAAAATATGAGCTATTAGGAAAGTTTCTGTATAAGAGTTAAAGGAAAGCAGTTTCAATTTGGAGGCATTAGAAAATATGAGCTATTTATTAGGAAAGTTTTATATGAGAGTTAAAGGAAAGCAGTTTCATTTTGGAGGCATTAGAAAATATGAGCTATTTATTAGGAAAGTTTTTGTATGAGAGTTAAAGGAAAGCAGTTTCATTTTGGAGGCATTAGAAAATATGAGCTATTTATTAGGAAAGTTTTTGTATGAGAGTTAAAGGAAAGCAGTTTCATTTTGGAGGCATTAGAAAATATGAGCTATTAGGAAAGTTTCTGTATGAGAGTTAAAGGAAAGCAGTTTCATTTTGGAGGCATTAGAAATTATGAGCCATTTATTAGGAAAGTTTTATATGAGAGTTAAAGGAAAGCAGTTTCATTTTGGAGGCATTAGAAAATATGAGCTATTTATTAGGAAAGTTTTTGTATGAGAGTTAAAGGAAAGGAGTTTCATTTTGGAGGCATTAGAAAATATGAGCTATTTATTAGGAAAGTTTTTGTATGAGTGTTAAAGGAAAGCAGTTTCATTTTGGAGGCATTAGAAAATATGAGCTATTTATTAGGAAAGTTTTTGTATGAGAGTTAAAGGAAAGCAGTTTCATTTTGGAGGCATTAGAAAATATGAGCTATTTATTAGGAAAGTTTCTGTATGAGAGTTAAAGGAAAGCAGTTTCATTTTGGAGGCATTAGAAAATATGAGCTATTTATTAGGAAAGTTTCTGTATGAGAGTTAAAGGAAAGCAGTTTCATTTTGGAGGCATTAGAAAATATGAGCTATTTATTAGGAAAGTTTTATATGAGAGTTAAAGGAAAGCAGTTTCATTTTGGAGGCATTAGAAAATATGAGCTATTTATTAGGAAAGTTTTTGTATGAGAGTTAAAGGAAAGCAGTTTCATTTTGGAGGCATTAGAAAATATGAGCTATTTATTAGGAAAGTTTCTGTATGAGAGTTAAAGGAAAGCAGTTTCATTTTGGAGGCATTAGAAAATATGAGCTATTTATTAGGAAAGTTTTATATGAGAGTTAAAGGAAAGCAGTTTCATTTTGGAGGCATTAGAAAATATGAGCTATTTATTAGGAAAGTTTTTGTATGAGAGTTAAAGGAAAGCAGTTTCATTTTGGAGGCATTAGAAAATATGAGCTATTTATTAGGAAAGTTTCTGTATGAGAGTTAAAGGAAAGCAGTTTCATTTTGGAGGCATTAGAAAATATGAGCTATTTATTAGGAAAGTTTTTGTATGAGTGTTAAAGGAAAGCAGTTTCATTTTGGAGGCATTAGAAAATATGAGCTATTTATTAGGAAAGTTTTTGTATGAGAGTTAAAGGAAAGCAGTTTCATTTTGGAGGCATTAGAAAATATGAGCTATTTATTAGGAAAGTTTCTGTATGAGAGTTAAAGGAAAGCAGTTTCAGTTTGGAGGCATTAGAAAATATGAGCTATTTATTAGGAAAGTTTTTGTATGAGAGTTAAAGGAAAGCAGTTTCATTTTGGAGGCATTAGAAAATATGAGCTATTTATTAGGAAAGTTTCTGTATGAGAGTTAAAGGAAAGCAGTTTCATTTTGGAGGCATTAGAAAATATGAGCTATTTATTAGGAAAGTTTTATATGAGAGTTAAAGGAAAGCAGTTTCATTTTGGAGGCATTAGAAAATATGAGCTATTTATTAGGAAAGTTTTTGTATGAGAGTTAAAGGAAAGAATTTTCATTTTGGAGGCATTAGAAAATATGAGCTATTCATTAGGAAAGTTTCTGTATGAGAGTTAAAGGAAAGCAGTTTCATTTTGGAGGCATTAGAAAGTATGAACCATTTTCTACCTCATCCATAACTAATTACATGTCCTTTTCAAGAGCAGCAGCTAGGTTTATTTTGTTAGCCTTGGCAGATTTCCTATTGTGATGAGAGTAAATGTTATCTATCCTTCTTCTTCTTCTATGTGCCTTGTCCCTTCAGGACGTAGGCGATCATGGCCTTCTACTTTTCCCTATCCCTGGTGGCTCTGAGCACACCTTCTCCTGTTACATCATGCAATCCTCGTTCCGTCATCAACCTGATTAGGTCCTTCAAATATGTTATCCGTTGCTTTCCCCTGTCTCTTTTTCCCTCTATCTGGCCTGTTAGTATCAGATTCTCCAAGCCCTCCTTCCTCATTGTGTGTCCCAGGAACTTCAGCTGTCTCTTCCTGATGCTTAGTATTAATTTCCTTTTTGTGTCCATCATTTCCAAGACCTCATATCATTGCTCAAATACTCGATCCATGATATTCGCAGCATTCTTCTGTAGAACCACATTTCAGTTGCTTCAGGTTTTTCCTTCATCTTTGATGGTATTGTCCAGTATTCACTGCCATACTGAAGGACGGACAGCACATAGCAATCCAGTACTCTCTTTCTAGTTTCTAGCAAAATTGTCCTGTTTCTTAATACTTTACTCAACTTCTGTAATGCTGCCTTTGCCATGCCAATTCGCCTTTAGACCTCTGTGTCACACTTTCCGTCTCCTTTCCTTTCTATGTTCATAAAACAAGTTAATTCAGTAACCCTCTACCTTGAGTGGCTCGTGGGCACTCTATTAGCTAAACAATATTGTAAAAAAATTAAATATTATAAAAAATGTAAAAAAAGAAAAAACTTTCAAGCATTCAAACCCTGTTCTCTAAGATCAAGCAAACACTAATTTGTTAACCATGACACAATTTACCAAATTTATTAACCATAACAATTTATTTTTCTTTAGAAAATTTTCCTCTCAGCTGTATCATCAACATTAAGGAAGTGTCACCCAAATTCTGAAGACTTTTACAGATAGCAATAGCACCTGTAGATATCAGAAGCAAAACCTAAGCTCATTAATTCTATAAATCTGGCTGGCCTGTTGAAACCTTAAATACTAGACATAATATCAACATTAAGTCTTTCAGTAGAAGTTAATAGGAGGTGATTATAGAACAAATTTGTAGATTAAGACAGGATAAATATTTTTTCTGTCAATCCTTCATAATTAATTCCTTTTACAGGTCACATTTTTTATGTCAGTTGATCAAGGGTTTCAAATTATGTTACTGTTACTCATTTCATTAATTTGTTAAGAGTTTTTCCATGCAAATGTGAAACTGATAGTTCAGCAAATATCTTCTTGATGTCAAAAACATTTATTTTATATAAACCATTTTGCTTTTAAAATAAACCGCCAATTCTTGTAATTTGATGGTGAATTCCTTACAAGAGTGTAGACTTAGCAATTAATAGGTTCCAGCTTTAAATATTTAGTTTTATCTTGTTTTTATCAATAAATGAATTATGCATGCAGGATTATTATTTGAATATGAGCTTTATATAGTATCATTTACAAGATTTTTGTTTTAATTGATTTGTTTTTTTGAAAATTTCATCATTCTGGTAGAAGAATGTTTAGGGAGAAGATAGATGGCTCGTAAGATTCTGGAATTCTGCTTCTTAGTTACCAGTCAACTTTGATCTTCAAAATTTAAATGCAATGTCAATCGTTTCTTTAGTCTTCTTAATTCCTGTTTTTTTTTTCTGGTTTTCTCTCTTTAATAATGTTTTTCTTTCTCTTATTTTGTTTCAAACACATTAAAGCCCATATGTCTTAGTAGCTTTATTCCTTTGCTTGGGGTGACATGATTAAAAAAATATTTGAACAAAAGGTTTTTCTTGCACTTCACACTTGTGGAATTCTCTTCTGGCTTCTTGCTTTCCAGTCAACTTTGATCTTCAAAAATTTAAGTGCAATGTCAGTCATCATCTTCTGTTTCATTACACCTTGTATCTTTTATTATCCATTCTCCTTAATAATGTTTTCCCAGATTCTTTCACTCTTAGTAACACTTTGGATCTTAGTGGCTTTATTGCTTTGCTTGAGGTGAGATGATTAAAAATAAGAAATCTTTATATAAAAACATTATAAGGTGTTGATGAAGGTTTTAATATTATTGTCATTTGCTATAGGCCATCTCTCTTCCAGATGTTGATAACCATGGCTCTCCACAACTTTCTGTTCTTCATAACTCCGAGCAATCATTGACCTCATACTATTTATGCTAATCTCTTTTCTGCCATGTAAATGAGTTAGGTAGGTTACTTGTTGTTTTTCTTTGCTTGTCATGTTTTCCATATGTCCAGTGAGTTTATAATTCTCCATACCTTCTTTCCTTATGTGTTGTCTCATAAATTTTAACTGTCTCTTTCTGATTCAAGAACAAGTATCCTTTTTGTTTCAATTTTTCTTGAAACTTCCTCATTGCTCAAATGTTCTGTAGAAGGAAAACTCTAAATCATGGAAAGAATCTATCAGGCTTTAGACAAGAATAGTAAAGCTTAGGCTGTTGCTTTGGGTATCTCAAAAGCATCTGACAGTGTCTGGCATATCAGTATTCTTCACAAGTTGAAAGGTTATGGCTTCACTGGATTAATTTTCTTATGAAATCATGAAATGGAAGTTATCCTGAATAACTACTCTTCTAGATTCTTTTGTACTAATGCAGGTGTTCTCCAGGGCTCTATTCTTGGAGTTACTTTGTTTTTGATTTTCATTAATGAGATTCCTGATGATATTAACCCATAATTTGGTATCTATGATGCTGATTACGCAGCCATTAGTCTCAACAGTAAGTAGATCAGTTTGATAAAGTTAAATTGGCAGCTGACCTCAAAAAACGAACTACAGTTTGTTGTTAACAGGGGTAACAAATGGCTTGTTAATTTTAATGTGTCTAAAACAAAACTAATCTAAAGCATAAAGTTTATTTTTGAGAATAAATGTTTTTAAAGTGTCCTAATAATAATCTTTTTATTTAATTTTCAAATTTAAATAAAAAAAATTATTTTTAACACTTGCTATTTATATAAAAATTAATGCAAACTAAATGTCTAAATTGCAATTTACTTTGTTTTGGAGGCTGAATGATTTTTTTTGAGGTTCCAATTTTTTGGGGGTTGAAAGTTTTTCAATGTTGTGTAAGATCAATGTAACCTCATATCATTTTCTGTATTTAGACTATTTCTGTTTTTAGCTTAACAATATTTTCTGTTTGACTGCTTTGCAAATGCATGTGGGTGTATATATGAGTATGTTATATTTTTCTAAAGAATGCAGGGATGCAGGTTCAAATCTTGCCAGAGAAATTATATTTTTCTTTAATAATATTTCTCAGGTCAGCAGACAAAATATAAATAAATATACTTTTAACAAATCAACAGAGCATCTACTCAAATGTGAGTATCCACTACAAATACCATTTAAAGTGATAAAAGTAATTACATGTACACATTTTACTCACAAATATTTACACACACACAAGCACACACACACACACACACACACACACACACACACACATATCTATATATATATATATAAAAGGCAATCTGTGAGTCTGTGTGTGACTGTTCCTTATGCATGCCTACATTTTTTTAAGTAATGCCATTCAAACCTTTTAGGGACACATATCTACAGGGAAGCCATGTCGACACATAATTTTTGAGTTTTAAGTTCCGTAATTTTCCCTTTCGCCCTTTTTGGCTAATGGGGCCAATTGTTTACATTTGCTCCGTAAAAGATCTAAGATCTAAGATGGTTGCTGAATTACATCACAGAAATCAAATACATGTGTCAAACGCGACTAAAATATTTTTTTATTAAAAAAAAAATTAGCCTTTATATTTAATTTTTATTCCGACATTTTACGTCACAGAAATCAAATCACACATGTCAAATGCCACTAAAATATTTTTTATTAAAAATAAAAAAAAGAGCCTTTATATTTAATTTTTATTCTGACGTTTTAAAGATTCGTTTCATCAACAAAAAAATGTGAATATTTTTCCCCGCAATTTTGAAACAAAAGAAATATTTTTTTACAAAAAGTTTTTTTCAAACAAAAATAAAATATGTAAAATAAAAAGTGGCATCTTCTCTTACTACTAAAATGTTCTGAGTTGCACAGGCAATGCCGGGGTATGATGCTAGTATATATATATATATATATATATATATATATATATATATATCTGTAAGTGTCTGAATATCTCTATGGTAGTATGACATATATCAAGTAAGCCTGTGATATCAAACAGACAGTGAAGTTTTAGTTTTTCTCTTTTCCACTGATTTATTCTCTAGAATATATGGAGTTTGCTTTCACTATAAAAAAAACCTTCATTCCACTTCACCCACAGTCTAATCAGAGCCTCCCTTAGGCCTTTTCCAAGTCCACCCTCATCAACAGTGTCCATGATTGCTTAAGTGGATATAGTCTCTGTTGAAAGAAGTGAATTGAAAGACTATATGAGTTAATAAAAAAAAAATAAAATGAGGAGAGAGAGCCAGGGGAGGTAGAAGTCTTCAAATCATCTCTAGTAGAAAATGTCAGAGGTTTTTAAGACAGTGAGAAACTAAACAAAAAGAAGGTGAGAGCATGTCAGATAGACTCTTTCTGACTAGCTATTGGCAAACTAACTAACCAGTAAATAACTAACTGGTTGATTTAACCCTATCCACAAACTCAGTCTTGTTGGTATCAGCAAACTTCTAAAATCAATTCCTTGTCACTTATGTGAGCTTTCTTCAGAAAGATGAAATATAAACATCTCTTCGCTTCTTTTCAACTTCACCCTCTAAAAAAAGATTTTTTAACGAAGAAATTTGTAAGTCTATTAGAGGTGCATTGTTGGCATAAAAGTTAAAGAGGTTGCATAATGGAACCTTCAAACAATGTACCATTGTAGTAATCTGTTTAGACACATTTGTGTTTCTTCAAGACTTAATTAAACATTTGTTTTAATTATTTTACCCCAAGTAAGCCAATAAAGCTACTAAGATGCAAGGGATTACTGAGTGTAAGAGAATATTAAAAAATATACTATTAAGGAGAGAAGACAATAAAAGAATAAGAACTAAAAAAACAGAAGATAATGATTGACATTGCACTTAAATTTTTGAAAATAATGGAAGCATGAAGACAAAATAGAGTTCTATAAGTGAGAAGTGCAATAAAAGAAACTGTTGGCATAGAACTTACGATTGCACTTAGTCATTTCAACTGTAAAATGATGAGACCATACTGCCAATCTTGTACTTCACTTAAATTCATAAAGGAAAGTTCATCAGAACAATTACCATGACAGTATTTACAGAAAAGGTAGAAGGAATCTACATTATGGCAGTGGGAAAGTGACTGAAACTGAGATGCCAGGTCAGAACCAATAACAATGCAGATTCTTCTTTGGATTCTTATCAAGAATTTCTAAATCTATAGCAGAAGCACCAGATCAGATGTTGCAGCAAAATTCAATGCATGGATGTGGATGAATGGTAGACCTCAGTACTTGAATGCAAATATTATTATTTTCAACCCATGAGCTATAGACCTTTTGTTGATCAGTTCACCCCAAGCAAGGCAATAATGCCACTAAGATGCAAGCACTGAGTGTGAGACATTATTAAGGAGAGAGAACAATAAAAGAATATTGATTAAGAAGAAAGAAGATAAATATTGACATGTTTAAATTTTGGAAGATCAAAATTGAATGAAAAGCAAGAAACCAGAAAGAGAATTTCACAAGTGAGAAGTGCAACATAAAAAACTGTTAGCATAGAACTTATGGCTACAGTTAGCATTTTCAACTGTAAAATGATGAGACTTTCTCCCCAATCTAATCATACACTTAAATTTATAAAGTCCAGCTAACAAAGTGGAAAGTTCATCAGAACCATCCCCATGAAAATATTTATAGAAAAAGCACAGGGTAGCTACACTATGGCAGTGAGAAAAAGACTGAAGCTGTGATTCCAAGTCAGGACCAATAAAATTGCACATTCTTCTTTGTATTTTATCAGGAATCTCTAAACACATAGCAGAAGCCCTAGGCCAGATATGGCAGCAATATTCAATGCATGGATGAATGTATAAGATTAATTATGACAAGAAAAATTGTCTCGCACAACATAGTGAACCAACTTCCTGAACAAAAAACAATGAATGTTTCTTTTATAACTGATTTTTCAGTTAATATGCCTGCCACTGAAGATTTTTTTAAGTTTGAAGGTATTGGTAAAGAAATATAATGCTTGAGATGTATTTATAAAATTTAAATGTCTTTTTACAAATTATTAATGGCACTAGTTTCTGAATTTTCTGCCAACCAAAGTTTTATTCTTAAGGGCATCTGGGTTAGATTATTACATTTAATTGTTAAGTGGTTTGTTTCTCAGAAGAAAAAAAAATTAGTATGATTTTGATGTTAAGGTAAAGGGCTTGTCTTATTTTATTCTTCAGGACATGGGCAATCATGGTACTCCACAGTTTCCTATCCTTTATAGCTTTAAGCAATAATTATTTCTGTACTATCTCTCCCAGTCCCTGTCTGCCATTTAACTACACAAGCTTGCTAAGTTGGTTAATTACTGTTTCCCCACTGATCTTCTGTCTTGTGAGTGTCAAATTCTCCAAGCCTTCTTTTCTCATTGTGCTTCCTGGAAATTTCAGCTGTCTCTTTCTAGTTCTAAGTATGTGTTTTTCTTGTTTCCATTTTCTTTAAAACTTCTTTTTGCTCACATGCTCCATCCATGTTATTCTCAGCATCTTTCTGTAGAATGACATCACTGTTGCCTTAAGTCTCCTCTTCATCTATGAGGAAATTGTCTAACATACTCTACCATATAGAAGGATTGATATTACATGGCTGTTCAGCAATCATATCTTGGTTTTTAATAAAAAGCCTTGCTATCACTACAGCCATAACTTCAGGATGCTGAACATCTGTGGTCAGCTTGAGATTGTCAAGCAGGAAGTGAGAAGATTGAACATAAAAATTCTGGGAATATATGAAACTAGATGGTCAAACAATGGAGACTCAGCAGCAACAACCACAGGATCATATATGCAGGAGGTAAATTAACGAAGAAGTAGTCGGTTTAATACTGGATGAAGAAATGAAGAAATGCGTTTTGGGATACTGCCAGTCATCCAAAAGATTTCTCCTGGTCAAACTGAAAGAGAGACCCTTCAATATAGCAATTATAATAGTCTATACACTAAGAATGTAAAGCACTGAGGAAGAAATAGAATCTTTCTACTCCAGTCTTGACAATGCCAAGGCTTAATGTAAAACCTTAGTAATTAGAATCATCATGGGAGACTTGAATGCCAAAGTAGGCAAGAAGAGAGAAGGGGAGACAACTGGCAACTTTGAATTAGAAATCTGCAATGACTGAGGTGAAAGATGGGTCCAGTGGTGAAAGGTGAATGACCAAGTGATAATCAACACCTGGTTTCAAGAACACCCAAGACGCCTATGAACATGGAAAAACTCAGGAGGTGAGACAAAAAATCAAATCAATTATATAACCACAAACAAAAGATTCAGAAATGTAATTCAAAATTCAATGCAAAACCTATCCAAGTGCCTACTGTGGAAGTGATCACCTTCCAGTTATCTGCAAACTAAGGGTGAAACTTCAGAGACTAAAGAAGCCTAGGGCAGCATCCAGACTGCAATGCAACACACTCCTTAATGATCAAAACCTGCAGAAAAATACAGTAACAGTTCGAGAAATAAATATGAAAAACAAAAAGGAAATAGAAATTCAAAATGGGACACACTTAAAAATGTGCTAGTGACATCAGCAAACAATATTGTCCCAGAAGAAATCAGATGCAAAAAAAAAAACGTGTTTGACTGAAGAGATTCTTAACATGATGCAAAGGAAAAAAAAATTATGCCGAGACATGGAACTGAATACAAAAAACTACAAAAAGGAATAAGGACCAAGTGCAGACAGGCTAAAGAGGAATGGCTCAACAACAAATGTGCCAAAGTAGAGAAATTGAGCAAGACTAATAAAGGAGAAATGCATAAAGAAATAAAGGAACTGACAGGACAAAGAACATGCTCTTCAACAAGATGTATAAAATCCAAGGATAGAACAATCATATTAGAGAAAGAGGAAATACTCCAGTGATTTGAAGAATATATAAAAGATCTCTTCCATAATAAGAGAGAGCAACTGATAATAAACAAAGATGTTGACGGACCGAAAATACTAAAATTCAAAGTGAAAACTGCAATGGCCAAACTGAATAGGAACAAAGAAGTTGGACCAGGCAGAATTGTAATAGAGATGCTGACAGCCTTAGAAGATTTTGGCATAGAGAACATTACAGAAATAATAAAGGAAATCTAAAACAGTGGTGTAATACCAGATGACCTGAGCAGATCAATTTTCATAGCTCTGCCTAAGAAGCCAGTTACAGTCAAATGTGAACTGAACAATCAGTTTGATGAGCTACATAATGAAACTCATTGTTCAAATCCTGATGAACAGAGCATGAAGCAGAATCAGGCCAGAGATAGGACAAAAACAGTGTGGTTTTGTCAAGAACATTGGAACAAGGAATGCAATATTTATGCTTAGAATGCTATCAGAAAGGGTGATACAAATGAAAAAGTTTGTTTATCTATGTTTTGTAGACTATGCCAAGGCATTCAACAAAGTACGCCACAAAGAATTGATAGAAATACTCAGCAATCTCAACATATTTGGGAAAGACATTAAAGTAATCAAGAACCTCTACTGGCAATGAACCGCCTGCATATGGAGAGGAAATGAATTCAGCAGATATACAAAGATAGAAATTGGTGTAAGACAAGGATGTGTCTTTTCACCAGATCTATTCAATTTGTACAGTGAGTTTATTCTGAGGACCCTAGAAGTTATGCCAGGATTCGTCATCAGTGGTCACAATCTAAATAAGATACGCAGATGATGCAGTACTGATAGCCGTCACAGAAAGAAAACTATAAGACCTCTTAAAAAATGCAGAAAAAAAGTAGATGAAGAAAAAAGTAACTAAGAAACAGATGAAGAAAGAAAGAAAGAAAGAAAGAAAGAAAGAGTAGTGAGTAAGAAAAAATGGAAGATAAAGAAAGGAAGAAAGAAAGCAAAAGTAGAAACTAAGAAAAAAAAGCAAATGAAGAAAGATAGTGACTAAGAAAAAGTGAGATGAAGAAAAACAGTAGTAAGCAAAAGTAAGATGGAGAAATGAAGAAATAAAGAAACAGTAGTGACTAAGAAAAAAAGCAAATGAAGAAAGAAAGAAAGAAAGAAAGAAAGAGCTATGACAAAGTAAATACGAAGATGAAAAAAAGAAAGAGTAACGACTAGGAAAAAAGGGAAATGAAGAAAGAAAGGGAGACTATCACAAAAAGAAAGAAACTAAGAAAGAAAAAAATTAAGAAAGAAAGAACAGAAGAAATGTTACAAACTGAAGAAGAAAGAGTGAAAAATATTAAGATCTAAGACTGCTGCATTTCATTTTCAAATTTTTCATAAAACAAAAGTTACTTGACAACATATATTTCAAAGAATTCAAATATAAAACCAAAAAATCACATGTTGTATGAATAATAACAATAATCATTGAATTATGAAAATATATAGAATTAATCAATGTAAATATCCATCAAGTTACATTGGCAAAATCAGAGACTCTAGAGGAAAAGCTTGAATTAATAAAAAAAGTTTTGTTCATTGATTACTGAAAAGTTTTTTTGTCTCATTCATTTCATTTTTATTGTTGGTTTGCTGTTTAATTCAGTGTTGGGGGGAGTTGCATTCCCTCAGTCATCAGATGGACTTATGTTCTGTCATAAAATACTGTTGATTAAATTAAACATTGAAGTTATAACAGTTTAATACTATCTTATAATTTGATGTTTGTGCTACCTCAAAGTCACAAGTCATCATGACTGAGTGTTTGAGTATGCTGGCCTTGTTAACACTGTTGATTGTGCTAGATAGCACACACTCTACCAGAAACTGTAACTAAGCTTTACTCAGCATAGTTTCAGTATAAACCACAAGTGGGTTCTGTAAGTGTTGAACTAACACAAATGTGCCTGAGCAGACATCTGCAACATGGATTAGCTAGCCACCATGTGTAGACTTCCATCCTTGGATACATGTGGCTGCACCATTTTTTTATAATTCATGAACATTTTTTTTCTTTCATGTAAAAACAAAAAAAATTAGAAAAATATTTACAAAAATTTAATTTCAGCTTTTAAAATAAATGTCGACTCTAGAGTAAAAAGTAAATGTAATGAACCTGACCGAAATTTGAACTCAGCTCTCTGATACAAAGCTACTATCCAGTGCAACCCCTGCACATCTCTAGAAAGTAGAATTGCTTTGTCTTTTTACAATTTATTATACACATACATATATATGTAGGTATATATCTATATTTTTGTGTCTGTGTGTTTTTCTTAATTTTCTCATTGCAACTGTCAAAAAATGTTTCCGTTCTTTGGTTGACATTTTAAAAATCAAAAACTTCAAATCAAGTCTAGAAACCAGAAATAGCTTCACTTTAAAAAACAGTCTTTTCCAAGGTCAAGGAGGCCATATATATACACACACACACACACACACACACACACACACACACACACACACACACACACACACACACACATATATATATATATATATATATATATATTTGTACATTTCTTATTCATTGAATTCTACTGTCATTCATTCTCTCTTACTCTAGTTTATTCTGTCCTCTATCTAACCTATCTTTCTCCCTTTCTTTTCCTTTCAAGCAAATTTATTTTTTCTTTCTTCTTTTATTTCTTTTTCACTCTGTTTTCTTTTCCTCATTTTATCAAATCCTCTTGAACTTTTCAAAAGTGCACTTTTTCTTTTTTCTTTTAGTCTATAATGATCTTCATTTCTTTATTTTTTTCTTCTTTCTTTATTTTTTTCTTCTTTCTTTATTTTTTTCTTCTTTCTTGAGTTCATAATTTTTCTTATACTTATGCTTCCTTTCTCTCTTTTTCTTTTCTCTTTACAGTTTGCCTTCTTTTGTCACTTTTCTTTTCACTTTCTCTTTTTCTCCCTCTTTCATTTTATCTTTCATTATCTCTACATTTTCCCTTTCTTTCCCTTAAAATTTCCTTTTTGTTTCTGATTTTCCTTTCTTTTATTTTTTATTTTATTAACTTTTAACCATCTCTTAATCCTTTCCTTTCTTCTCTTCATTGTATAATTCCCTTTCTCCTTCTTGCTTTCCCTTTCTCCCAGTCTTCTTTGCTTTGTTTTTGTTTCATATTTCTTTCTTTTTCTTTGCTTAAATTTTCCTTTCTTTTCTGTTAAAATAGAATTCATAACATTTTTTTTGTTATTCATCTCGCCTCTCTCTTTTCTTTTCTTTAAAATAAAAAAGAAAATCTTATTGTCTCTTAAAAAATTAACTCTAGCAGTAAATTTACCAATGCATAACTTTAGATATTTTTTCTACTTGAAAAGCCCATTGTATTGTCAGCCAAGATGCCATGTCACAACTAATGAAACACATACTCCATCTTTCATTCCCCCCACTGCCAACAAAAATCACACACACATACAAAAAATGAAAAGATATCATCAATAATTTATTGTCATTTTTCATACATCACATTTTATTTGTTTGCATACTTCTATTTGATTTTTTACTTTTATACATTTTCATTTATTTATTTTCAACTCTCTATTTATCTATTTCTTTCAATCAGTTCATCTGTCTATCTATTTCAATATGTTCATATCTGTCTATCTATCTATCTATCTATCTATCTATCTATCTATCTATCTATCACACAATCTGTTGATTATTTATAACAGTCTATTGATTATCTATTTATCTCGCTCAGTCTGTTCATATCTATCTATCTATCTATCTATCTATCTATCTATCTATCTATCTATCTATCTATCTATCACAATATGTTGATTTTCTATTATTATAATGTGGCTATACTGAGCAATTTTTGGAACACACAGAACAGTCTGGTATGATCAGTAGTTTTAAACGAGGATTTATTATTTATATATTTTAAATTTTATTTTAAAAATGTCTTACCTCTTCAGGATGTAGCAAGCACAGTTCTCCATGGATTTCTGTCTTTTATTATCTATGAATGGTTATGCTTTCTTAGAAAAGATAGTGGAGTGGTTTCCAATTATTTTCTCTTAGTTTTCTCACTCTTAAATTGGTTACCAACCAGTGCTACAGAACCAAGTCTAACCTGCTATTTAAGCTATAGTTATAGGGAAAACTCTCATTAACTCTTTGTGTGTGAGTGGCTTCTCTTGCCTTTGCTTGGGGTGAAGCAAACAACATAGCTCACAGAAGAATAAAAAAAAAAAGAAAAATTAAATAACAAAAGGAAAGAAAGCATTTATGGTATTTAATGGTAGTGTGTTAGAGTACACTGTGTTGATTGATGAAATTAGATAACTGGTCTAATAACTACTGTCTTCTGTGAAGGGGAGACTGCCCAAGATTTTGTACCTACCACATCCTGAGGGTGAGGTGATAGTGCCAATAAAAAGTGAGTTGTTTACATCTATACTGCTGATTGCCATGCCCCCTAGTGGGCACTGGACAAAGTTATTTGCCTGACAAAGTAGGGTAATTCATCCTCAAATTAAGAAAATTATTAAATATAACAATTCATGAATGAAAATTATTATGTTTCTGACTCAGATGACTTCAACTAAACAATTAAGTATTAAGGATAATAGAAAAACTTAAATTTGATGATGACATGAAAATTAATGGATTTAGTATTTTATAAACAATGTCTTAAGCAAGATGCTTAAAATAAGAATATAAAAAATAAAAATAAAACATAAGAGTGTAAATAGTAAACATATATTTGAGAAAATTATTTTTTACTGTAACGCAAATTCAAAAAATATTTGAATATGAAATATATTTAAATTAGTTTTCTTAACAGGAAGAGGGGAATTTTTTCTCTAAGTACAGTCAAAATGCAAATGACTAATTTTTGTGTTATTTGTAAGAAAAGATTTTAATACGAAATGTTTCACTCATGTGCCTACAATTTTATGAAGGAATAATTGGAAAGAATTGAAAATGATTGATGTCTGAGGGAGATCGATAAGCAGACCTTTCTGTCTAGTTTAATGAAAGTTAAAAAGTGAAAGAAGGTGTAACAAGATGTAGAGGCCTTGTATAATTAATATATAGCAATCATAATGCCACCATTAAAAGAAGGAAGTGATCAGAAAACACTGTATATAATTTAGCATAAAATGAAATTGCTAGAAAAAGTCATATTACCATTCATCAGCAAGCAAAAGAAAATACAGAGCAATTAGATTGGAATGAAAAATAGTACATACCTATGTGAAATAAATGTCAAACTAATTTATTTACATTTTTTACTAATCAGGTTTTGGTGATTGCTGAGTTTCTGTTGAATATGGGATGAGAAAGGTTTATTCATAAGGTCTGTGCCAGGTTGGTTGGTTGGTTGGTTGGTTGTTTTGTTTTTATGGCAAATCAACCTCGGCGGGTCATTTATTGCCGACTAAACTTTATTTATTTATTGCTGGAATACCATTTTTCTTTTAACAATTTATTGTTGCTTATATAAGTTTTGTGTCTAGTAATACATTTTTTCCTTTCCGAGTATCAAGATTCATTGGGATTTGTTTTTAAGAGCAGGGTCCCCAAGTTCTACTCTTGTTATTTAACCCATAACTGGAGGGAAGGGAGAGATTAATATCTTTTCCAATGGTACGAATGCTTAAGTGAATGCAGGGTATTCAACTAGAATTTGAACTCGGCTCACCGATTTCTCTTTACGAGCTGATATCCACTGCACCACAACGCACATCCGTCACTATACACTTACAGCACCTGGTACCCCCAAGCGGTCATCCATCTAAGTACTGACCAGGCTCAATATTGCTTAACTTCAGTGATTGAGTGAGAACTGGTGTATTCAATGTGATAGGCCGTAAGCCCTGTACCAGGAGTATAAATACAACTTTCAATAACTTTGGAAATAAGGCTGTAAAAGTTTTGGTGGCATCATTTTTGGTCATGTGCAGCACAGTCTATAGTAAGTTTAATGTATGATCTTATTGAGCAAAAATCAACAGGTTTTATATATATATATATATATATATATATATAGACTGAAAATCTAAGCAAGAGCCAACAACCTACCATGGTTTCGCCCTATGGCGAAAATTGGCCCCAATTGGAGCCAATTTCTCTGACGAGCCATAGGTTGAAACCATGGTAGGTTGTTGGCTCTTGCTTAGATTTTCTGTCTTTGTTTGCTCTACTTTTGTATTGAGCGCTTTAGTGTTAGAGTTTTTTTCTTTCTTACGAGAGCTTGACTTTTTGTTCATGTACTTTGTTTCTTTTTTACTTCCCCTTCTTTTCCCTCCAAGTTCGTCCTCGGTGGGTTGTACAAGCCAATTTAAATTATAGCTTAATTAATACTAGTTTCGGCAGAGTTAGTTCTGTTAATATTGGTATTGTTATTACTATAGTTAATATTATATATATATATATAATTTTTGGGAGATCGAAAAAGATTGATGAAAATATTTTCTATCTAGCTTTTGATGAGTTAATAAGTGTTTTTTTTTTAATTTTTATTTTAACCATGCCATGTGTTCTCTACAACACCCACCTCTAAAATTTCATGACTTGAACTGAAGTTCACCATTTACATAATTTTGCTGCCTTTGCCAGGATCCTTATTTTAACTCCAAATTTTGTTAACACAGACTAAGCCTATACTTAACTTCTAATATTTTTTTCAAAATCTATCAGCTGACCTCAAGTGGAATGACTACATTGAATCCATAGCTAAATCTGCTGCTCAGAAGGTTGGTTCTCTTTGTAGGAAGTTTTTCTTATCTAAATCTATCTTACATGTATAGAAATCGACCATCCGCCTGTACATTGAATGTTGCTGTCACATCTGGACGGGTGCCCCTGCTATTCATCTCGGACTTCTTGACAAAATCCAACAAAGAATCTGCAATGTAATCGATCCCGACCTGTTAGCTCAGCTCCAGTCATTTTCTCACTGAAGTAATGTGGCTTCCTTCTGTCTCTTCTACAAATACTTTCACGGCTTCTGCTCTGATGAGCTTAGCTCCCTGGTGTGACCACTGCATGAATTTACTCAAGTTACTAGACTTTTACAGTGAAACCAAGCAAATGTAACCTAAAATTCTACTCTAGCAGCTTCTTTGCTTGCACTTCTCGCCTGTGGAATTCCCTTCCATATACTTGCTTTCCTGAACTCTACAATCTCTAAGAATTTAAATGTAAAGTCAATTGCCATCTATCTTCTTGACTCACATCCTTTCCATAACAACTCTTGTATCATGCTCTTCTTCCTTTCCCTTCCACTCTCATGCCGCCCTCTTCACACCTGTATTCTCATCCTTTTCTTACCCATTCTCTGACACCCCTGTAACTTGCTCTTCTTTCTCATCACTCACCTCTTCTGTAACCCCCTGCACACCAGTAGCACTTCTGCCTTGCTTGGGGGGGAAATGATTAAAAAAAGAAAAAGAAAAAGGGTTTACTCTGTATAAGGTTCCGGGGGTCATTTGAGGTAGAAGGTTACGCTAGGATGCAGTTTGTAATAGATAGGAAGCAAAGACAGTGATTAACCCGAGACATAAACAAGTTAAGATTGCAGTGATTAGGTAAACATCCTCTTGGGAGTCTGTCCAACAGAGCAGTGGTTCTTGGGAGGAAGCTGTTTGAATGGAATTTACTTCTCGTGGCTGGAATACGGAGGAAATGTGAGTGATTTGCAGCAATGTATGTGGTATGGCAGGTTCTTGCTGTGAAGGTCAGAACTGGCAGAGCACTTTCCACGGGTGTACATTTAGAATTTGCTAAAAAGTTTTCTTTATTTATTTATTTTTTTTTATATCAGACGAATTTTTAGTAAGAAGAAACAAAAATTTAACTTTTTAAGCATAACCAGTATCATTACACATGAAGAAAGAAAAACAAAAACAAAAACATTCATATGAAAGACTTACATTTGAGAAGAGATCTTTGTTGGTTTAGTACAATTGTCAGATATGCCTTTGTGTAATCAAGTACACTTAGGGCTTTTGGATGTTATGTACATTCTGTGTTGTGTTCAAAGTGATATTGGATTCGCTGGTCAGCAAAATTCCCTTTCTAAGGAAAAATGAGATGCCTCTATTGTTAACGATTCCTGTGGCGAGATAGAGGGAATGTATGTATTCGTGAGAGAGAAAGAATGTGTGTGTGAGAAAGAGAGAGGTTGTATATATTTCAAACACCCTCTTCTAAAGGGAAACCTATTGTTAAGAATTCACGTGGTTAGAGAGAAAGAAAGAGAGAGAGAGACTGTACTCTTTTTTATATATTGCTTTTTGTCAACACTATCTTGCGGCTATTAGCAGAAGTTCTTGAAAAAACAAGTGGAGTAATCCTAGACAACAATTCGTTGCATAATTCGAAAGCCACTCCGAAAAGTCACCGAGGTTAGCGGCTACGAGCACCGTGTGCTTTTCCTTTTCCGTGTCAGTTTTGGAGCTGACACGTTAATGCTCTAGATAAGTTAGGTTGTCTTCCATTTATGTTCCGTGATTATGTGAATGTGTTTCCAAATTCTTGGCGTTTTGGCGAACTCTGTATAAGGTTAGGAGAAAATAGTATCTTGACCTTTCGATTTCATTCTCTGGTCGGAGACATGTGGGGGGATAAAAGAGGAAGGAGTTAGCAGTAAATTTACAAACATTATACTTCGTCCAGTTTGATAAAGTACAACACAATGACTGTTAGGTAAGCTTGTTTTATTTGGGAAAGGTATCAAAACAGCGCAGAACTTATACTGGGAACAAATCACCTGCATAAAAAAAATGTATGAATCAGGTAAACACCCAAAAATGTGTCTTCTTACCGGAGTCAATCGATCTTTACAGTAAGGCCATCCTGAAGGAATTAAAAGTTTTACCAGGTTTAGTTATTGTCGACTACACTCTTAACAACATAAAATAGGGAGGTAACATAGTTTTGATAACAGACACTGTAAGGAAGCTACGGGATCTCGTAGAGGAGCTAGTGATATAAAGTTGAAAGAAAGGACTAAACAAATAAATTGTAAGAAAAGTGAGTGTATGGTTGCCAGCAAAGAGAACATCCAAAGATGTGATTTACAAATTGGTGACGTCACAATCAGGCAGGTGCAAAAATTTAAATATCTATGTAATGTTTTAATAGAAGACAGAAAATGTGATACAGAAACCCAAAGGGAGATTGAAATACTGAAAGATAGCTTCCAAAAACTAAGTAACTAATTCAGCCAGTCAATTAAATGCAATACGTGATACACGCTTGGACGAAACAGACATGACTGACTGGGCAGAAGATTATCCCGCAGTAGGTTGCCATTATTTTATGCGGGAGACTGGTTGCCAGCCAAGTCTATAGAACCCAGTCTATTCTGTTATTTAATCCATAACTGAAAGGATGAGACAGATTTTTCAAGGGTATTTGTGCGTAAGTGAATGCAAGGAATTCAACTGGAATTCGTACTCGGCTGCCCGATTTCTCGTTCCGAGTCGATATCCATTGCACCACAATGCACATCCTAAATAATTAAACAGAAATAGAAAAAATTCATTAGAAGAATAAAAATAAAGAGTGCTATTGGTCCTCTTATACGGCAGTGACTGCTGAATAATCTCCTCACAAACATATAAGAGACTTGAGGCAACAGAAATATGGTTCTACAGAAGAATGCTGAGAATACCATGGACTGAATATGCAAGCAACGACGACATTTTAAGTGAAACACCCCCCACCAAAAAAAAAAAAAAAAAAAAAAAAAATGAAAAGAAAAGCACTTATAATTAACATCAGGAAGATATAGTTCAAATATCTAGATCCCATAATTAGGGAAACGGCTTGAAGAATTTGTCACTAGCAGGACATATTGAAAGAAAGAAGGAAAGAGGAAAGCACTGCATAACCTTCAAAACGCGCATGTGTAATTGGTCGGCTTAGCAAGAACTGAGGTGTTGTAAAGAGACAAACATTACTCAGAGATACAAAAGAAAGAAAACTGTGGAGATCACCAACATCCTGAAGGAGTACGGTACATAGAGAAAGAAGAAGCAAATAGTTTGCTTGTTCTTCATTTTGTTAAAGGACAAAGATAAATTCAGGGCATTATTCTCTAGGTTAATTGGTCTAATTTTCTTAACATGGCTGTTTTGATTACTATATTTTGGCTGATGTCTTCTTTGATCTTTCTAATACTGTCTGAAATTCTGTCACAAGTGCAAGACGATGAAAATCACACAAGAGATCACTGAGGCTGAAAAAAAAACAAGACAATACAAGAATGTGATTCAAGAAGACGATTGACGTTGCATGTAAACTTTCGAACATTTTAGCTAACAAGAAAGCAAGAATCCGGAAGAGAGTTCCATATGCAGGAAGTGCGAGAGAAGAAACTATTAACATAGAACTTACATGTACCAATTTCAACAGTATAACTATAAGACATAGCTGTCAATCTAGTACTGTGCTTAAATTCGAAAAGTCGAGGTACCAAAGAAGAAAGATCATTAGAACAGTTACCGTGAAAATATTTATAGAAAAGACACATGAAAGCTACGTTACGGAGGTATGAAAGTGACTGAAGCCGCATTACTGATTCAAGACCAGTGACATTCCTCAAAGATGAAAAGAGACTCAAAACAACAGAAATGGGGTTCTACAGAATGATGATGAAGATATCATGGGCTGAACATGTGAGGTTTTGGAGAGAATTGAAACGAAAAGGAAACTTATACTAAAGATCAGGAAGTGGCAGTTGAAATTTCTGGGACATGTAATAAGGAAGTAGGGGGGATCTGATTCTCCCAGGGCGGATAGAGGGACTGAGGCACAGGAAAAAGCAGCGCGTCACATACTTAATGAGCTTAAACAAATGGATTGCAGAACAGCGTTTGGGAGAAATAACAAAAAGACCAAACCTATTAAAAGCTACAAGGGACAGAAAAATGTGGAGGTTATGATCGCCTACTTCCTGAAGAGACACGCCACATAAAAGAAGACATTGCAGAACTTTCTTATGATTCTGCGAGGAATCTCCAGATATAATATTTATGGCTGATTCTGCAGATGCTTTTTTTCTTGTTATGTTTCAGCAATATATTCTTTGGCTTTTATCGCTTATATAATTTTTAATGAGGGATGAAATTCTAAATTAGAAATTCCTACAATGTTGGCAGTGAATTGCTTACCACTACCCTTTTCTTAGCTACTGTCTCAATCCCGTGAAGCAGGTGGAATTTTTCCTTTCTGGTCAGCAGATTTTTGTAAATGTTTGAACACTGCATTTGATATTCTGGTGAAACCGAATTTTTATCTCAGATTCCTTATACAATTGCTGAACATATAAAAGCAACAGTTTTAGTAAAAAGACACAAGGCTTCAAGTTCAAATAATATCGTTGAACATTAATGTAGAGTTGAACATCGTACATTGAAATCTTTTGATAAATACTTGCTGCTTTAGTAAGGATCACCAAACTCGTTCTGTGATCTGTATAAATAAGAGCTTTGATTAAGAATGACTTTGAGCAAATGAAGCCCGTACTACTACACTTCCTCGAACCATGTGGACTGATGATACATAATCACAAAGATCTGTACCAAATAACAGAAACCACAATACTTTAGGACTTTCAACAGCAATAACAAGTAAAATAGATATTACATGTACTTGGAAGAGAAAATGATGGCATAATTAAGATCCTAACGTTGCACACTATTTCGAATAAAAGGTCAGGAAAGAAGTATACATCAATAGTGAAAAGAGTGATAACAGCCACTGGATTTGAGAAATTTATTTTCTTGAAAAACACTTTTAAGAGAAAGATTTTATGAATTAAAACCGACGATAATGCCGGCTTCATAGTCAAATAATGCCGATGTTTTCCTTCATTGACAGTCATGTTATATTGTTGTTTATATTGTTGTGTATATGTTTATGTCATGTTATATTGTTGTTTTACGTTGTTGAAATTAATACAAATGGTATATTGTGGAATCCTTCTTTTCATTTCTCTTTAGTGCTTCGTATTTATTCCCTCGTATTTATTCTTGTTTGTAGTGATGTAGGGAGACAAAACGATTGATACCATCACCATTATTTCTACAGATGTATTCACCAGTTGTTATCTTGAATAGTTCACCTTTCAGATCCTACTTTATTAGATATGGCAAAGTCGCTTTACATGACCGTAGGAATGGAGCTTTTATCAATGAAAGAATTTAATGAGTCTGACTTTATCATGTTTATCAGAGTAAATATGCATCGTTATTCTTAAAAAAACACTGGCATCAGGATGCATTGTGAAGAAACACCGAACCAGTGTTTGCAATGCGATGGTTTCGGCCATATAATGTTATGAAGTCATTTACGTGAAAGGAAGTTTATCGCATGGTCGCTGCCGCAGTATCACAGAGGAAAAGATAGGTCTCTTCATAGCAACCATCTTATACAATAGCAACAGCATCTTTCAAAAGGACAATACGCCATAATACACATAATTTCACAAATTCTACAGTAATGATTTTAACATGAAGACTTCACACCAGAATCTCAAGATGTCAATTCCAATGAATGTTGGAATACTATATTCGTATAAAATACAAATTTTATTGTAACTTAATTATGTACAATAATGGATTTTATGCACTATAGGTTAACAATTCAACTAGAAAAATTGAAAATAAATACAATGTATTGCAATACAAATTAAAGACATGTCATGTTGTGGTGCAGTGGATATCGACTCGGGACGACAAATCCGGGTGCCGAGTTCGAATTCCAGTTGAATTTCTTGCATTCACTTAAGCACAAATACTCCTGGGAAAGGTATTAATCCGTATCTTCCCTCTGGTTATGGGTTAAATAATAGAACAGATTGGGTTCTATAGCCGTGGCTGGCAACCAATCTACTGCAGAAAGCAATGGCAACCTACTGCGGGATAATTTTCTGCCCAGTCAGTCATGTCTCTTTCGAGACATGATCGCCCAAAGCGTGTATCACGTATGGCACTTAACTGACTGACAGAAAAAACCATATCATCTTAAATAAATCAACAATGTTTTGTGGCAGTTTTTAACATGAACTTGATATTTTTTGTTAAAATGTTAAATAACTTGACTTATTCAATAAATAAAAAATAATGAATTTTAGTGTTTTTCCGAGAACAAAACAAATTCATGGATTTCTATGAAAAAAAAAAGACCACATAATGATGTCAAAATTCGCATTTTTTTATTCTTTTAATTGTCAGTCGTAATTAGTTTAATTTAGAACATATTTAACTGTATGTAGGAAAACGCAAATGCTGGTAAGATAGCGAGGGTAACAAATCACAAAAAGCACTTGCCCAGAGACTCCAATCAGGCGGGTCGGACGTAGTATAAGTCGGCACTGGGTGGTAATAATGTCCTATTTCATCAGTGTAGATAGATAACTAGATATGAACAGACTGATATAAATTTAGAGAGATGGAAGGGGAGAGAGAGAGATGTAATCGTTTTCCGACAAAAAGAAATATGTTTGCCAAGAAATATTAAAAGAGGAAACAATTAAACTCATTATGCTGAACTGTGATAGATTATAATACATTGATAGGTTTTGGCAGTATCGCAATCAATAAGTAAAGTTCTAATTACTTTTGCACAGCAGCAAATGCATAATTAGAAGAAACTCAAACGGAAAAAATTATCTTGAATTAACGAGTTTTATCCAGGCAAAAAGAAAAAATAATAATAATAAAAAAAAAACGGCTCAAAGCAAAAGTTTTAAAGGTCAAATATTTTTCTATCTTTAAATATCCATAAGAAAAAAAAATGGAAGAAATATTTCTACAGACCGCATTTCAGTTAGTTTCATATTTCAACTATGCATAAAGAAATAATTTTAGCTTAAAAATCTTAATTAAAATTCCACTGATATATGACTGAAGATGTGAAAATTTATTTAATTTATGGCTTAACCAGAGATTGTAAAAATTACCTATTTTCCACTGATGCAAGAAGTGTAGATCAAGACTGTTTTATAATGTCTCCCTACATCAAGGAGCACTACAAACAAGAATAAATACGAGGGAATAAATACGAAGCACTAAAGGGAAATGAAAAGAAAGATTCCACAATATACCATTTTTATTAAATTCAACAACGTAAAACAACAATATAACATGATATAAACACATACATAACAATATAAACAACAATATAACATGACATAAACACATACATAACAATATAAACAACAATATAACATGACATAAACACATACATAACAATATAAACAACAATATAACATGACATAAACACATACATAACAATATAAACAACAATATAACATGACATAAACACATACATAACAATATAAACAACAATATAACATGACATAAACACATACATAACAATATAAACAACAATATAACATGACATAAACACATATATAACAATATAAACAACAATATAACATGACATAAACACATACATAACAATATAAACAACAATATAACATGACATAAACACATACATAACAATATAAACAACAATATAACATGACATAAACACATACATAACAATATAAACAACAATATAACATGACATAAACACATATATAACAATATAAACAACAATATAACATGACAGCCCATGAAGTTTATACTCTACAAGATTAGTACCTTTGAGCAAGGTTGAGGTTAGGTGACGGGCTACCATCTCTGAATTTCTTTGTTTTTCATGGTGTAAGTCTGGACGTTGGTTGTAACACCTGCTGTTTGAACCTCTTTTCTGAGCCAGGCTGGCATTTAACTGTGGCAATAGCCATCTCGGTTGTCCCTATTGTGCCATTAACTCACCTCACTTATCTGCTTGCTAAAATCTTTTAAGACTTTCTTAAAGGCTAGATTTTGAATTTTGATTTTCTAGGGAGCAGTTCACCACTACTTCTATCTATCACTTCCATTTTGATTTATACTCTATCAACTAAAAGCTTACAATTGAGTCCAAATACACTTTGAACTTATTCTGCCTGGATCAACTAAATTTGAGTCCAAATACACTTTGAACTTATTCTGCCTGGATCAACTAAATTTGAGTCCAAATACACTTTGAACTTATTCTGCCTGGATCAACTAAATTTGAGTCCAAATACACTTTGAACTTATTCTGCCTGGATCAACTAAATTTGAGTCCAAATACACTTTGAACTTATTCTGCCTGGATCAACTAAATTTGAGTCCAAATACACTTTGAACTTATTCTGCCTGGATCAACTAAATTTGAGTCCAAATACACTTTGAACTTATTCTGCCTGGATCAACTAAATTTGAGTCCAAATACACTTTGAACTTATTCTGCCTGGATCAACTAAATTTTCTTAGCAGTATAGAGATAGAGAACAATTACCTTTCTATTTACAGGGAGAATGAAGTGTTAAGAGGCTCCACTATTGGAAGCTAAGCAGACTGATTATTCTCTTAACTTTCTCTTTCTGCCATTTTGTCTCGCCTTTTCTTTAAAAAATCTTCATTGCTCATATGTTCCTTCTGTGGTATTCTCAGTAGCCTTAGAATTGCATCTTTTGCCTCAAATCTCCTTTCTATCTTCTGGTTATATAAGATGATTAATATTACAGAGCAGTTCGGCACTGAGTTCTATGTTTCTAACACAATACCATCTATTTTTTTCTTTAGAAACAGTTCTTTTTATAGAAAAGCAAACATACTTGTTCGTGTGTACACACACACACACACACACACACACACACACACACACACACACACACACACACACACATGTAAAAAAGTATGTTTCAGATCTTTGTCCTTATGTGTACACAGCTTCTTATTGTTTCTGTATCCGTGCATATATCTTCGCATCTATGCACACATCATTGACAAAACAACAGAAAAAAATAGAAATGAATAAAAATATATGGAAGCGGGTTGACAAAATGTAAAAGAAAGAGTGGGAGCGAGGGAAACTGAAGACGGTGTTTGGGTCTTTTTCTTCTCTCTCTCTCTCTCTCTCTCTCTCTCTCTCTCTCTCAAAGAGACCCACTCTCTTACAGTTCCCTCCCCCTTTTCAGTTGTTGTGTTTTCCGTCTTTTGTCCGTTGAGGAATTTTTTCTTGGTGATTGACAGTTATTCAATTCCAATCCTAAGAACCACACACATTTGTATACAAAGTAAACGCAGACTAGGAAATTAAAAAGTCCCGAAAGAACAAAAGAAAACACCGACAAACATGAAGTTAAAAAAAAGGAATTGCGATTAAAGATTTTTTTATGTGAACAGGTATAAGCCACAGCTGTAAAATAAGGTAAAAAGAGTTTTGAAGAATTATAAATCGTGGTGTTCATGAAATTCAAAGGCCAAGTTTTGAGAAGTAAAACTGGACGAAGGAAATGGTCGACGCTTGCTCAGGTATACATGCGGCTGAAGAATTTGTGGGGATAAATAAGAAGTGATATTAGGATTACAGTCATTAAGAAATGACTAACGCAATGGATGGAACCAAGGATACCATACTCTTTGGTCATAATATTACATTCAATAATGAAATGACTGATTACTTTATGAGCAACAGAGAATGCGCTAGGGGGTTTTTTTTTTAACCAAACTAAATAATGGTAAACTTTTGTTTGTTTACGGCGTTTTCTAATTTTACCTGAATTTAACATATCAGTTTGAACTTTTGCTCAATAAAAAGCTTTCAAATACAAACACATAAGTTTTTTCCCAAAAAACTTTGTCTTCAAAACAAGGATGCGTCTTCTATACTGGTGCATCGCTGTGAAAAATACTCTATTTTTCGGAATATAAATTCCGAAAAATAGTGTATTTTTCACAGTGTTCTTTGATATTATACTACCTTCCAAGTAAAATTTCATCCAAAAAGGAATTAGAAACAATTTTGTCTTTTTAAGATTTATATAAGAATCTTTTTTAATATCTAGAACTTGTTTGAGATACTAACTGAAAAAAAAAAAAAAAAGAAAAGGTGTTGCATGGGACAAAAGTAAAAGCAAAAAGGTAACTGAACGCCCAATGCTGGTTCCATGACTATTTAGTATCCCATCTGCACCACGAGGACAAGTGTTGTCAGACTGCAAGATTGCCAGTCGACTGTGTGAGCTCAGAGTTGGTGACGCCAGAAACAAGCACTTAGAGATATTGAATTAACTGGGGTATTGTAGTAACAAACGACAGGAAATGTGACACAGAAATCCGAAGACGCACATGATTCCCTCCAGAAACTAAAAGTATTAAAGCATGAGTAAATTTCGTTATAAAGAGAGCACTGAATTGCTATTTAATATCAATTCTGCCACAGTGAATACAGGCCAGTTTCCTCATAGCTGAACATAAAGCTTGATGCGTCAAAGATCTGCTTCTTTAAAAAACCGCTGATGAAAATTCCATGTACAGAAAATGTGAGTAGCGAAGAAGTTTTGAAGGATAAAAAATAGGACACTTATAGAATCAAGAAGAGACAGTTGAAATTTATGAAACACGTAATGAAATAAAAGAGCTTGGAAATTTTAACACACTGGACATTTTTTTAATCATTTCACCCCAAGCAAAGCAATAGAGCTACTACGATGCAATGGGTTACCGAGTTTGATAGAATATGATAAGAAGAAATCACTGTTAAGGAGAGAGAACAATAAAAACAAGAAGTAAGAAAACAGAAAATAAAGATTGACATTGTATTCAAATTTTTGAGTTCAAAGTTGACAAGAAAGCAAGAAGCGAATCTGACTGAAGAAACTGTTAGCATAGGACTTACGTTTACATTTAGCCATTTCAACTGTAAAATGATGAGGCATTGACACCAATCTAGTAGTATGCTTAAATTCATCAAGTCTAGGCAGCAAAGAGGAAAGTTTACCAGAAAAAATTACCATGAAATATTTATAGACAAGACACAAGGAAGCCATGGCATGGTGTTGAGAAAGTTGCCGTGTTGCCAGGTCAGGACCAATAACATTGCAGATTCTTCTTTGTAATTTATCAAGAATCTTTAAATGCATAGCAAAAGCACGAGACCAGATGAAGTATCAATATTCAATACATGAATGAATGGTAGATTTATAAATGTGTAAGATAGATTAGATCGAGAAAAACTGTCTATCGCAACACAGTGAACGGATTTTTCTAGCAGTAAACCTAGCAATGGATTCAATAATGAGAAGGCACAAGGAGTCACTCTTTTGAAGCTTAGCATGTTGAAGGCAAGAGGAACAAATGGAAACAACTAGTAACCTACCTAAACAGTTTGTGTAAATAGGCAGTAGGACAAGAACTAGAGGAAATGACAAGGCGTGCAAAAGATAGGAAGCTGCGAAGAATCATGATCACCCACATTCTGAAGGAATATGACCGATAAAAGATCAGTTTCATTCACTTTTATTTTTTGTATTGTTCCACCGATTAATCAGTTTTCAACTTCTGAAATTTTCTAGAACGTTCTTTGTTTTTAAAAAGAAAGAAGCCAAAAAAATCTTTTTATACCATTCCTGGCACATAATTGCACCTACTAAATAATTGCCATAAGAATCAATGGTCCATCACCAAACCTTGTATGCACAAAGTTTTGGATGAATGTATATAGAGTGGCATTGAATGTGCAATTTATATACAATAATAAATTTTCACCAAAATAAAATCGCTTTTCTACAAAAAAATTCTTCAAGATTATACAAGCAAACGGATATAAACATTGGTGGGAATAGGGATTTAATACATCGACCTAATATTCTAATCCAGTGTAAAGGTCACTTAATATTGTAAGGAAGAAACTGCTGGCCACGAGATCTAAAATTTGGCAGGAAGGATTCTAGACAGTTATTGAAATTAGAACATACTCAAATGGGTTAAATCAGAGGTTCCGTTTGTTATTACTAGAAATTTATTAAATGTAATAGGCATCTGACAAAGACCAAAGGGTGCAGTCACAGAAACTTGAGATAAAGAAAAAGAGATATGGAAACTGATCCGAAAGAATCATTGCATAATCATAATAATATATTTCAGAGTCTACTTCAGTTGAAATCTTATGACTAAGACAATTGGAGTAGATAGATCCATCTTTCGCTCGGTTCACACTCCACCCACGTCTATTGAACAGGTATAGAAGCTCATCACTTGTTCCCTGCTTAGGATGTGGTTTCCGGCTTTCTCTTTCCCAATCTTTTCACTCTTACGTAGCCCCCTACACATCAGTGGCGTTACCGCCTTGCTCGGGGTGATATGATTAAAAAAAAAGACATGGAAACAAGTTTAAAGAAATCAATTCATAATAGAAACATTGCTTTCTCCAAGAAGATCGGTGTGGGGTGGGGGTAAATGGAAAGACAAAAAACAGGTTCAGACGAATAATACAATATACGAATAGTATAATGAGAATAAAGCGTAATCTCAGAAATTCAGACAAATATATTTTGTCTACAAGGTAAAGTTTGATTGATTGATTTGTTTTTTACGGCTCATCAACCTTTTGCAGGCAATTTAAAAGCAAAAATATTTTTAAATTGTAATAATATTTTTGGAGATAGTCATGATTTTACTGGTACAAGTCATACTAATTAACCCATAGCGGGAGGGAAAAGAGGTGGTTTCATATCTTTTCTAATAGTATTTGCACATAAGAGAATATCATGAACCCGACTGCGATTGGAACTCGGCTCTCTGATTTCCAATTGCGAGCCGTTATCTTTTACATCACATGCACACCCACGCTTGCAGCAGTTAATATTTCCAAACTGACACCCATCTAAATACAGACAATGTTCAACGTTGTTTAACTTTAGTGATCGTTCGAGAATTGGTATTTCAACGTGATATGTTTGTAAGTCCCTCTGGAAAAGAGTAGGGAAATTAAAATAGGTTAAAACAGAACTTTGATTTTCCGTAACAACACCATTTTTAATTTTGTTTACACAGAAGACCGATCAACAAATTACATTCCACTTGAATTGCTGACATTTTACACGATAGATCACTTTTGATATAATCTTTTTTTTTTAACATTGCACCTGAAAATACGGAGATTTTGTGCAACCATTTTGTTTATGGCACAGGCTGATCAACAAATTTTATTCCACTTATGCAATGTTGGTATTTTAGGTTATAAGTCATTTTTAATATAATTTATGACACAAGCTGATCAGCAGGTTTCATTCCACTTATGAAGTGTTGTTATTTTAGATGGTAGGTCACTTTTAATATCTTTTTGTCTTTGTACCTGAAATCACAGAGGTTTATTTCTTATGCCACCATTTTGTTTACTCCCAAGAACGATCAACAAATTTCATTCCATTTTGAGGT
Source organism: Ascarosepion bandense (assembly GCA_037127315.1). Lineage (NCBI taxonomy): Eukaryota > Metazoa > Mollusca > Cephalopoda > Sepiida > Sepiidae > Ascarosepion > Ascarosepion bandense. Next base: position 187,895 of record JBBBDQ010028361.1, on the reverse strand, counting down.
GTTGGTATTTTACATGATAGGTCACTTTTAATATAATCTTTTATCATTGTGTCTGAAAGCACAGATATTTATATTGCATGTATTATATTAAGCGTTTGGTTGTGAAAAGAAAGGAATACCGAAGATTAGCCTGTTAAAACAACTTACTTTTATTGATATACATATACGGATATCTTTGGTCTTGAAATGACGATTTTAGTGGCTGTTCGTTAGGATGTTTATGGGTTGCAAGGGTAGCTCCTAGAGTCGACTTATTTCTTGTGTTGGCTTCACCGAGTTCAATGGATATCGTCGTTCGTACGTGTGGGTCGATCGAAGTCACGGTGGTGAGTCGATTCGTGATAGGGTGTGTAGATTGTCAAGGCGACGAGGGACTGGCATAGCTGGTAGTCCTGTTCTATGAAACGATGTCGCAGTGATTATTGCAAAGGGAATGCCTGTAGCGAATCGGGTATGCCAAGGTCATGGCGATAGGTTGTTGAGGTGACAAGGGGTTGGTGTGGCTGGACGGCCTGTGTTTGTATGAAAGGGTAGTAGCACGCTTGTAGAGTCAGATTTGTTTGCATGCGGAACCAGAGTCGCTGTTTGCTGAGTCGGAGTTGTTTGTTTGCGGAGTCGGAGTAGCTGTCACCTAGTCGGAGACGTTACTTGCTGGCAGGCTTGAAAGTAGTAGTAGTCGGCTGGGTAATGTTGTCGAGGAAGATCATATTCTGTTGGATTTGCCGAGGTGACAGCGTTGGCGACGAGGAAGGCATGTAGCTAGGTCGTGTCGTTGAGGAGATGATATTCGAATTTGCCGAGGTGACGGTATTAACTGATTCGTGATTATGGAGACGGCGTTGACGACGAGGTAGGCTTGAAGCTGCTAGTCTAGGGTATGGTATACTGTTGGATTTGCCTTTATAACGGCGTTGGCGACGAGGAAGGATTGTAGCTGGGTGGTGATATTCTGTTAGACTTGATGTCGTCAAGGAGATGACATACTACTGGATTTATTGAGGTGATGGCGTTGGCGATGAGGAAGACTTGTAGTTGGGTACTGTCGACGTTGAGATGATTTAATCAAGCCTGAAAATGGTATCTGTTGTATTTAGAAAAACTGTCATAGCGCTAACGACGGGGAGGACAGCATCATGCGTATCGGCAGGTCGCCTGATGGCTCGCAACACTGCTCGCAACTATCCAAAACTGCTCTGGTATCGTCGCGAGGAGCCTGCTTTTATGTGGATCTGTCAGTCCGAGAGACATCTCATTTTCCGGCGGGAACGTTTCCGATTGGCCAGCGTTGCTTTCAGTGTGGAACCTTGCTTCGTGAACCGGATGTGATGTTCAGAGCCTATGGCATGCAGAATGAATATGGAAAAGATCTAATTACAACGGAGTATAACATATGCCACCTTTTTGTTTACAACCGAAGCTGATCAACAGATTCTATTCTACATTTGTAGTGTTGGCATTTTCCATGATAGGTCAATTTTAATATCATCTTTTTATCATTGTATCTGAATGTATAAATGTTTATATTTATTCTACCAATTTGTTTACTGCTCATACTGATCAACATATTAATTTCCACTTTTGAAATGTTGGCATTTTACATGATGGCTTACTTTTAACATCTTTTTATCATTGTACACGAAAACACAGCGGTGTATATTGCATTCCACCATTTTGTTTACTCTCTAGACTGATCAACAAATTTCATTCCACTTTTGAGATATTATTATTTTATTTTATTTTTATAGGTCACATTTAATAAGATTTTATTGTATCTGAAAGTAGAAAGATTTAGATTCACTCCCACCATTTTTTATGCACCCTAGACTGGACTATAAATTACAATCCACTTTTGAAGTGTTAATATCTGAAATAGTGGGCCATATTTAATATTTTTTTATCATTGTATCTGAAAGAACAGAGGTTTATACTCTATTCCACAGTTTTGTTTTCTCCCTACAGTGATCAACAAATTTAACTCCACTTTTGAGGTGCTGGTACTTTACATGATAGGTCCCCTTTCATATCATACTTTTATTATTGTTTCTGAAAGCACATCGGTTTATATTCTATGCCACCATTTTGTTCATGACATTGGCTGATTAACAAAGTTCATTCCATTTTTGATGTGTTGGTATTTTACATAGTAGGCCACATTTAATATCATTTTTTATCATTGTATCTGAAAATACAGATGTTTATATATATATTTTTTCACTATTTCGTTTACTCCCTAGACTGATCAACAAATTACTTTCCACTTTTGTAATGTTCGCATTTCATATTGCAGCTCACTTTTAACATCATCTCTTCTTATTATTCTATCTGAAAGCCAGAGGTTTATATTATATACTACCATTTTGTTTATGTCACTGGCTAATCAACAGATTTTATTCCACTTTTGAGGTGTTGGTATTTTACATAACGGATCACTTTTAGTATCAACTTTTTTTTACAATTGTATCTGAAAGCACAGGAATGTATATTCTATTCCAGCATTTTGTTTACTCCATAGACTGATCAACAAAATTTTATTACATTTTTAAGGTGTTGGGATTTTAAATGTTAGGTCATTTTTAATATCATAATCATTGTATCTGAAAGCACAGATGTTTATATTCTCGACCTCCATTTTCTTTATTCCTTAGAAACTTCATAACAAACTTCATTCCACTTTTGAAGTATTAATATTTTGCATAACTGTCACTTTTTATGTCATATTTTTTCATTGTATCTGAAAGCACAGAATTCAATATTCTATGCCACTATTTTGTTTACTCCCTAGACTGATCAACAAATTTCATTCTACTTCTGAAGTGTTGGTATTTTACGTGTTGGGTTATTATTAACTAGCAACATAACCCGGCGTTGTCCGTGCAACACAGAACCTTTTAGTAGTAAGAGAAGATGCCACTTTTTATTTTACATATTTTTTGTTTTTGTTTGAAAAAACACTTTTTAAAAAAATATTTCTTTTGTTTCAAAATTACGAGAAAAATTATTAACATTTTTTGTTGACGAAATGAATTTTTAAAACGTCGGAATAAAATTTAAATAGAAAGGCTCATTTTTTTTCTTTTTAATAAAAAAAATATTTTAGTCTCGTTTGACACGTGTGATTTGGTTTCTGTGACGTAAAACGTCGGAATAAAAATTAAATATAAAGGTTCATATTTCATACATACGCACCGTAATGGGGGCGCTAGAGGGTGTCGTCAGTGACGTCATCGCGAGGATCACTAGGGGGTTTCGGGTCTCTCAACATCATACCCCCCTCACTGCGCCGACCCGACCAGAGATGATCAGTTTCTGGCCCACCCTCGATAAGCGCTTTCAGACACTGGAAAATAGAGATCTTGGCAAACCTAACCACCTACGTAGTCGTGATGTCATGCTTCTTTCCATTAGTTTTACCGTGGAGGAAGTGAAATCATAGATAGTTACAGGCCAGAGTATTTTTGGAAAAATGACGTGTTGATAAATCCAAGCTTTATATCTGCCAGGTAAGCCAGACTTATCAACCCTGATTAACCACCCTTCTAGGTTCTCCTTTGTTAATATTACGGATCTTGAAACTTTTAGGGTTTCATCGAACTGCTTCCCCAAGCTCTTTACTGGCTTTTGATGTATTGTAGGTATGTCATCAAAGAGCTTAAATCTTTAAATATTTTAGTCGCGTTTGACACGTGTGATTTGATTTCTGTGACGTAATTCAGCAACCATCTTAGATCTTAGATGTTTTACGGAGCAAATGTAAACAATCGTATCCATTAGCCAAAAAGTGCGAAAGGGAAAATTGCTGAGCTTAAAACTCAAAAAGTATGTGTCGACCTGGCTTCTCTGTAGATATGTGTCCCTAGAAAGTTTGAATGGCGTAGCTTAAAAAATGTAGGCGTGCATAGGGAATAGTCACACACAGACTCACAGATTGCCTTTTATATATATATAGATATCATCTTTTAATCTTTATCCTTGCACAAGGCGATCCATTAAATTAGAAGAGATAAACTGCGATTTCTCCTGGAGATAGGAGAACTTCACCAGGTCTAATTTTGCAAGACATCCTATGTATAAATGATTACCTCTGCCTTCCAACCCAGATATGTAAAGTGAACTGGTCAGGTGTTTCGTTGCACAGCCACCCTACGACCAAACTCGGTCATGAGAGTGTTGACAATGATAGATTTTAATTAATGATTATATGTCATATACCGAAATCTACCATTATTGTCTAGTTTGATTTTATAAAATGATTGTTTTGTAAAACGTGTTTTTATTTTCATTAGTTTTTTTCTAATGACGTTTCTAACGTGGTTAAATCAATATAAACAGGGTATGGGGTTACTGTTACAACTGTCTGTATGATAAACGGAATCAACAAAGCAAGTTTGGCTTTCATCGGGGTATACTTACTTGACACTTACATATTTGTCTAAGTACCGGTTTGTTAGAATTAAGTAAATAGCAACGTTAACTCTCTGAAATATTTACTGAGTCTTCAGCGTTTGGAGAGAGATCAAGTCAAATACTGTGGAGGTGAAAACGATATAGAACATAATATTGACAAGACATTTCCTAAGAAAACAAAAGTTTGAAGAAAGTATTTATTTTTACTGCAAGGGCTGTTACCCTTTGACATTTTAGAGCAAATTCTACCCTCTCAACACACACGATGGCGGTAAGCAGTTTCAAACATTACCATAAATCAGCGTGATCACGAAAATGGATGAAATGATGGCAATTTGAATCACGAAATATACATAGACGTAATCAAGAACCATCAGCATATCAACAAATTTGAGACTGGAGATTATCAATATTATGTTCCGGTATATGACCACAGTAAAGTCAAGATATGACCAGAAAACCATGACATCTAAATCCTAGGCTAATTGGTAACAGCCTAGCTTTAAATCCTATTGAGAACATGTTGGCAAAGAGAAAAATGTCGCCATACGACACTATAGTAGTAAGGAGAAGCGAAAGAAGATTTTGAGGGATATTTGTTTCACCAAAATGACATGTGTTGTCCTGTCTTGGAACCTGATGATCTTTGTGCAATGCCCAACTGAAAGAATGATCAAGAATAATAGTGATGATGATGTCGATGAGTAAGGAAGGAATCGAAAAAGACTGAAAAATATTTGCGTTGCTGAAAGAGTGATCAAGAATAATAGTGATGATGATGACGATGAGTAAGGAAGGAATCGAAAAAGACTGAAAAATATTTGCGTTGCTGAAATGACTCTTGACTTCTCTTAGAATCTGATGACTTTTGTGCAAGACCCAACTGAAAGAATGATCAAGAATAATGGTGATGACGACGACGAGTAAAGGGGAATAAAAAAAAGAATGAAAAGTATTTGGGCCATCTAGATTACTCTTGACTTGTGTTAGAATCAGATGGACTGTGTTTTTTCCTAAACTGAAAGAAACTTCAAAAAATTAGCTAAGAATACTTAATAATTTTAGTGAATTTATAGTGTAAAGTATCATGCTTGATGTTTAATAAACACTCCTTTTCATTGCTTCAGCTGCTGATACCTCCAGAGATAATTTTGGGCCAATCAAGAGCCAAGGTAAGGAATAACGAAAATAATTACTGCCCACTCATAACAAAAATTCAAAAATGTGCGGACGTAGTAGAGAGCATATCATATGACCTCGCATGAATGTTTTTTTTTTAATCTAAAACCTTTATAAAATAGCGTTATTTTGATCCACCTATTTTCTTTTAAAACGTAGACAGAAATCTCTAGTCAACATGAATGAAGGGCAGGTTCTAACCTCAGCCCACACAGTTGACTCCATACTAAAACTTTGGGACCTTAAAAACTATATAAAAAAATAGAGCGATCTGATTAGTTTATTATTGATTTTCTTTCCTCACATACTATATTTTCTACTACGCCTGAAACAAACAACCGGATTCAATGAAACCAATTGGAAATTTACAAGTGTGGTATGTGGAAAATAATTAAAAAGCGAATGACAAATGTTCACAAATCTGCCTTTCTTGTTTAGACTGAATTTCGCGAAGGGTTTTAGTGAAAAATCAATTTTAAATAAAATACTAATGTTCCTTTGGTTGCACTTGCAGGAAATAAAGTAGGTTTTATTGTAAGATTTCGTTTTAAAATGTAAGAAAAACTATGTTATTAGTTTCTTAGACTCGTGTATATTTTTTTCATAATATTTCTCACTTTCTTCTCAACGTTTATCGTATTTCTAAGACAAACACGGAAAGATGCAATTCCCACTTAAATGTGATACGTTAGCAGAACAAAGGTATCTTAATTTGATTTATTTCTTTATGGATGCATTTATTTATTTTTCCCCTGATAGAAAGAATTTATATATGTGGAAGAAAGCAATGCACAGCTTGCTTCTTCTTGGGGAATTTCTTATTTCTAACATAGCTTGATGATATTTATTAATGTATTGTATGTATATACATTAATGTGGTACTGGGGTAAGTACTGAACACAGTCGTTTGATACACATTTACAAGAGTTAGGTTTGTAAAAACTAGCTAAATAATATATAAATAAAAATAGATAGAAAAGACAAGATAAAAACAACAGAACATTATATATATATATATATATATATATATATATATATATATATATATATAAGATGAAAATGAACCATGAAAAGCAAGATGGAAATCAAGTACAAGTGAACATATCAATACATTGCTCTGATTTTTCTTAGCGTTCGACAGTGATGGTTTATCATGATTTGTATCGTGCGAACATCGTAGTCTTTGCAAGAAGTGATATTCACTCCTACGTATGAGTCAGACGTTTACCAATTTCCTTTCTTAGACTGAATCTGTGTTGTTTGTGCCATAGTTATTTCTTCTTTTTTGCATTTTCCTTTTTTATCATTTTCTTTGTTGTTTTGGGGTCCCCTTCAGCTTCTTTAAATTCCCATGTCTTACACGATTTTTTTTAATTTCTTTTTCTTTTTGTTACTGGTGCTTTGTCTTGTACACCTAAGAAGCTTTTCGGAAGAAAAGCATCTTTATTTTGCCCGCACTGGAACCCTTGATGTAGTTGGACTTCAGTTTTAAGCAAATGGTATTTTTTTTCTTTCTTTCTTTCTTTCTTTCTTTCTTTCTTTCTTGTTTGACTCAAACAAAGCGACTGTATACACTGATTCATTCAACCTGGTGTACTCATCAGAATGTGAGTTTAGTTTAACGGATATCAGAAAAGAACCTAGCGATCTGAGTTCAAATTTCGACCTAGTCTCTTCGAACCACAAGCTTGGGAAAGGCATGAATCTATTCTTTCTCCACACATTTATGATCTGAAAAGCAGAGTAGACTAGGCTATTTAGAAGAGAATCGACTCTTCATTTAAAATCGTAGAGAAACCAGCCTACAATATTTACCAAAACTTCGCAATAATTCACAGTTAATAAAATAAACTGAACCTTTAGAAAACCATGTTCCCCTACATCTTAAAGGGAGAAGTGTTTTTAAATGAACATTTTTTAATCTTATTTATTATACTCACAATATTCCCTTTTTATGCTTCTATAGTTTGAAAACAGCCTGTCATATTCGTTAGAATTCTTGAATTGTTTTATTGTAACCTTTATTCAATTCAAGAGGATATTTCTTATCCGCTATGTTAAAGTGAGTTAACTTGTATTAGATAATTCAACCTTGTGAGGTTGCCGTTTCCCGTTCTCCACTATAGTCTACAAGATAAATTAATTTCACTAGTAATCCTTGCGAATTCCAAATGAATAAACCCGAATACATTACAGAACTTAACAAAAGAATTGCTAAAGAAAAACAAAAAAAGCAACAACATGGAATCACAGGTTGATGTGGTTTCCTCAACGCACGAACTCGACTGTCGATCTAAAAAAAAGCTGGAAATCTAACTCGTCACACTAGATAACATGACACTAGTATTTCATAGCCAAAAATGTTTTCTCGTTCAAGAGGGTCACAATAATTGTTCTCGAGAAGCCAGTAATGGTACCTTTGTTGACCAACGTCTATAAGATGGTAATTGTAATGTTTGTCGTTTATATGGATAAGGAAACATTCAGTATTCACTGACCAAGCAACCAGTGCTACATTCAATTGAAATTTATGAAATCTTTCTGTGAAAACAAAGTTTCTCAAGTCCAGTAAATGTTATCGCCCTTTCTAGTATTGATGGAGACTTCCTTTCGTGCAATTTAATGTATAGTGTGCCATTGTCTCTCTTCTTTTTTTTTTTTTTTTGGCAATTTAGTTAATTTAAAAATACACGTTGAAAGGTTTTAGCATGATGGCTTACAAGTGCCTATTAAAATGGAATGTGATTTCATCCAATGCTCCCCTTCATCGTTCACCATCCTTGCCAATTATCTGCTGTCCAATTCTTGCATCAACTGTAGATGGCTGCATTTTTCACGTGACGCTGATATCTGTTCGGAATTCGCATATTTTTAGTATACCTTTAACACAGTTGTCTAGAATTTACAGCACTTACCACCAAAAAATCAGACGACTTCCTTTTTTTGTAAAACCAGTTATTCTTCCAGATCAAATAGCGTCCCATACTGCACTACCTCTTTACCTATTACGTCACAGATGCGTCAGTTAACTGAGTTCATATGTACACAATCTACCTATGAATTTTAAATACAGAATTCAGTCCGAAATTCCTTGAAGATTAACCGGATCAACAGATATCTGAAGAAGACCAGAGTGCACAATGATTGAAACGTTGTAATAACGACAACAAAAATAAAAAATTAACCTAATTGTAAATAATATAAACAAATAAATAAAAAAAAACTTGTTTCGTTGAAAACATTTAAGCATTTGTCATATTTTGTTTTCTCTGCCATGACCTTAACATTTCTCCTCCTTCTTCTTCTTCTTAATAGTAGTAGTAGTAATAGTATCATCATCATCACCACAACCACCACTATCATTTCTTTTTATCATTTTATTATTTTTATATCAAATAATAAACTAAAGGAAATTGATTTTTACAGATTATTTTAATGAAAATTAATATCAACAAAAATCAGTTCTTCCCCTTTGGGTATTATATTGTAAATGCACAATGTAAATCGCTTTCACCTTCAAACCTATGTTTCTTCTTGATCAATACTTTAGCTTTCGAAGTATTTTTTTTGTTTTTGTTTTTGTAATTCTCTTGCATTGAATTGCAAGTATTGATCTGCATCCAAGGGAGATTATCCAGACTGGTGATAATAAAAATCTACATGACTTTGGCATATAAACAAATAAAGAAAAAATGTCCAAGTAAACCCCAAAAGGATTAATTTCTCTTCCATTATAAAATCATGTTTACTTTAAAATATTTTTATTGATTTCATTTTAGTTTGTTTATGAGGTTAATTCAAAGTATGAGATGTTATGACTATTTCATAAAAATTCTTAATCATCATTATCATCGCCACCACCACCACCACCACCACTACCACCGCCGCCGCCGCCATCATCTTCATCATCATCTTCATCATTATCTGAGTCGATATTTGTCTTATTTTGAAAGAAACATGCTATATGTTGCATTCTCCAATAAGACGTTTCCATTTTTTATTAAAATATTTTTATTTAGTAGATAACCTAAGGTATGAAATCTTTTACAACAGGGTACTAAGCACACGACAGAGCATCCATTTTAAATTCATCATATTTGTTTTAAATCAAGATATTTAACAGCATTAAGCATTCTTTCTTCTTGACTTTTTTTTATTGAATTGCTTTTCCAATATTATTTTCTTCTGTTGCTTGTTTCGTTTGTCTTGCTAAATTGAATATTGCGATCTCGCCAGGATTTTTAATTAAAATGCCTGGCGAGCATTATTTTATCAATTAAAATCCTTTCCTTTAGATTTAAGACATTATTTTTGTCTTTTTGATGTGCTTGCTAATTGAATGTTACATTGGGTGTAAATTTCTTACAAAAGCAAAGCAAAAAATCATCTTTTTATTTTATTTTTAAGGCCCCCTCCCACCAACAGGTATCTTTGTTTTGCTAATATGTTATATTCTTTTTTTTTATTATTTTCATGGTAGTGATCATCCAGTAAAAAGCACTTTATTTCTTTAGAGATGTTCGTTTTTATTCTTTTATTATAACGCACTTCTTTCATTACACACCAGTTCTGGGCTACATAAAATAGGGATCATGACGCCTCCATTCCGGTGGCAGGGATATATTTAACTGGCTGCTTGCAACTTGAGCAAGTTCTGACTCATCGTCATTATTTAACATGAGAACCCAAAAACATTTGCACATAGGTTGTGCCGAAATCTTGCCCAGTTTCACCAACCTTTGGTACAGGCGCTAGTTCGTACAGTCTGAGATGCTATTGCTAAGGAGGAATTGCAGACACATTTGAAAATCAGTTTCTTTAAATATTTTATTACATATATCATTTTTAGATATCATTTTTTAATCTTTGTAGTATACAAAATATACAATTATACACTTTGCGATGCTTAAAATATCCAGATTTTTAATTTGCTTTTTGAATTCTTTTTTTTTTTTACTTTTTAATTTATTTTAAAAAGTAATATTCTTTTTTTTTCGATAACAAGCATCGTAAAATTTATGAGAAATTGAAATGCTTGACAAATGACGTCATTGCTCAGGTGTTGTCATTAATTGGCAAATGTCGCCAATATGAAGCCAGGATCAGACTTTATATTGAAATAAAGGCACACATCGATCCCATTAAATATTATTTTTTATATTTCTTTCTAAATTTTTAAATATTTCCCACTCTGTGTTTACAGTTAGGCGACGACAGAAGGCTAATTAATAATTAATCATATTTGCTTTTAGAAAGTGAATGAAAGATAAAAAAAAAAATATCGTTGATTAGAATTGAAATTAAAAAAAAAAAATGTTTGGGCTCTGTTTTTAATGCTGGCTAATATGAACAAATGTTCTAAATCACCAAAATGTTATATACAAGGAAGCCCTTCCGTCCCTTCGATAACGCGGTTTTCCGTGTAAGACGGAACGTACCGGCTATTTTCAATGAATACGTACGTCATTCACCTGTGCTAATGCAATATTAAAGTAAGCATAACAACACATTTCTATGACAAATCTTAACATCATTAGGTCTAAAAAAACACATAGCTGACGTAATAATTTATAATAAAATGACAATAATACACTGTACATAAAAATTAGGTCTCTTTTTAGCACTTTGATGTAAGTGTATAGTGGGTTAGCCATTCTTTCCCAGTTTATAGTGGGGAATCCGTTCTAGTGAAGGATAGTATTATGTTGTTGCAGATTAACGGATTTTGGCCTCGTAGATAACCCACTATAAGTCATAAAATGATTATAAATCAAGAAAAGCAAATTGAGTTGAAAAATAACATTTTATATATGCACATATCAATTAAGGTTTTACAATTGAAGTTATCCTTTACATATGGGTCCAACAGATGTTAAAATGTCCATGGCAATAAAATGCTGAAAGGAGAATTAATGCTTAGGAATGTGGGCGCGCTGTAAGTAAGGAATGTCTTTGATGTATTCGCTCCTTAGGTCAGTAAGTAGTTTCGAGACTGCGAAAGATAAGATGAGAGGGGTAAGGAAGGCGAACATAGTAAGCCGCTTGACTTGGGTCAAGGGAGCTACTAATTACATTCGCCTCTCTCGAGTCTGGGTCTGTCTGTCTGTTGATGCTTTCTGTGTCGGCTTTTTATTTCGGCTTTTTATATCGACTTTTTGGATTGCAGCAGATAATTTGGGAATTCACACTTGTATTTGATTTTGGGCTTCCCATTGGCCGATAAATAAAATCGCGTAGGCTCGCGAACTGGAAATTTAATATTTAAGTAATTTTTAGTTTTCAACCGGAATATCTGCGCACCGACGGATGCGCACCGACGAGTTTTGGTCATTTGCTTTCTGGTCGTTAGAGTGCAAACATCTGGTCCATCGCTTTTGCTCGGTCGGTATCACCACAAGTGTAATGGTTAAACAAGTTAGTCTTGTTAGAGTAATTATAACTGAGTGATGAGTTTGGTCTTACTGGGTACTCCATACTTTCAGCCCTGTCTCACATCTTAGCTATGCTTATTAAATTACTAATGAAATAGTTTTAAACTGCTTGTATATGTATTATTGCCCGTGATGTCATTTGCTCTCAGTAAACCCCTGCCCCCAAAAACAAACCAGGAAGCAAAGATGTAACAACGCAGCAGTAAAAATGTTAATTAATATTAAATAAGTTCAGCTTCCCGCAATTCATCATCAAAATACCTTATGCGATTATCCCAAAAGCCATGTTATTTTTGCTAACCCCTGCTAGTGGGGTTAAATGTTTTATTTGGGTAAAAAAAAAAAAAAAAAAGAAAAAAAAACGCTACGAAAAAAAAAATAGTTCAAAGACAAATGTTTAAGATAATATTTAATTTATATGGGTATACAACAAGGACGACACTAGTCTAATTTAAGAAGAAGTGATAAATTTATTAATACACAAAATAGGGAATGAATTACACAAATTAAGTGTCCTGTGTGGTAAATGATGGCCAATAACACGCAAAAATAATCAATGCAAATGAAATGTGCCCTTTTACAATAAAAATTATAATGCTGCATGAGCTCCTCACAAAAAAAAACTACAAATGTGGAAAAGAAAAAAATACTTCTCAGAATAGTTTTCGAAGAAATGGTACAAATTTCGAAGCAAAGTTTGAGGTAACAACGAAGAATAGGACAGCACACCAACCGAAGACATTTCCTTAATGTGGGAGCGATTTTGATGATCCTTTCAATTCTCGTCTGTTGGTTGCCTGTTTTTTTCTATATTGTTCTTCTTTCTGGACTGAAGCGACCTCGAAACCGACAGCAGATTTAAATCCAAACACCCCCTTTTATAACATATAGGTAGGCTCTTTTGATTTGTTCTAGATGAAAAACAAAAGCAGCTGTTTTCCCACAAAACGAAATATATAATTCACAAGCCTAAATATAACAATTTTATATATGCTTGTAGGTTACACACACATATACCCGGACAAGAAATAACGTGCGTGCCTTCAATTTTGTAAATCTCAGAATCGGTTTTACGCAAACGTGGAAGAAAACCATATTACGTGACAAAGGAAAGAATAATGAATCATTCGGATTGTTTTATTTGGATTAGGTGATATTGTTATTGCGTTAAAGGGCATTTACTGATCATATATGGAAAAACTTATTTCAGATGAAATCAGTATTTTAAAAAGAATTTAATATTTTATTTGTTTGTGTATAGACGTGCCAATTTTTGTAAGTACGGATGCCCATACATAACATTATCAAAAAAAAAAAAAATGTGAGCGATAATTATAGTAAATTTAAAGCATCTAAAAATCAATAAAGCATTAGGTTACGGAGGATATTTTTCTAATTTTTTTATTATTACTGAGTAGTTAAAAAATATATAAAAAAGGCGATTACCTTATATTCCTGAAACAATTTTTACAGATATGTTCCCAGCGGAAAAATTTAGATAAACTGTTAACCTGTCAACACTTTATTAAAAATCTACCTCCGTGTTAACAAAGAAAAAAAAATGCATTTCCGCGATATTCTAAACTTAAAGTAATATGTTTTCAAATTAGATTAATTAAAATTTAGATTACCTTATTTTCTTCAAATAAAGTTTCAGAAAAATATATTTTATATTTAAAAGACTTTTTAGTAGAAAGAATTACATTGTGCTGACAGATGGCTAAAAATGGCGCTAAAATCAGCGAAGTTTAGCAATTAAAAACACATCCAGTCAATTTAAATTAGTTTTGATATATAGAAAAGTATTTTGATTAATGCAATCTATCAAAGCTTCAAGATAGATTTTTATTTTTTTAAAATTTATTTTAAACCTTAGATATCACGTTTCTTTGACGGTACCTAAACCAAAACATCCTAAGAGAACATTCGTTTTTCTCAAACTTTTTCCTTTATTGAACAAACTTTAAATTCCATCGACCTACTCCGCTAATATTTTTTATCACAATAGTTTTTTTAAGTATATATATATATATATATATATATATATATATATAAAATCATCATTATTATACTGTTAATTTATGTATGTGCTCTAAAGTATTTTTTGAGATTGTTGAAATTTTCTACCGAATTTTCTTAAGATACTTACGGTTTAAATGGGTCTCCACAAAACTATTAACTTTGGTTTCTTTTCAGTCAGATTGACTTGCCAAAAGGCCAATATATTTGAAAATAGGATCTCTTAAATTTAGTAATGATTTTGTTTTTATCGGTAAACCAAGTTATGTTTTATAATAACAACAGTCTAAAGGTACTATATGCTCTAGACATATATAGACAAGTAATGTATTGATTGAACCTATTTATTTCAGATTACTAAAATCCTATACCGATTTTTTTTTCAGGGAACTTACAGTTAATCTCAATGAGTTTCCACAAAAATATTAACTTCGGTTTCTGTAGAATAGTACATCGGACGTATTAAACTAAGGAACGTCCTTGGATATAACACCGCTAGACCCACAACAATATTGGACTAACCCGTACACACCTGCGAAGCTCTAGCAGTAGTTAAATACGGCCGCCACTTCTACTCAGGTCGCTATTCGTCACTTTGACACTTTGTCACAGTTTCCTCTCTCTCTCTCTCTCTCTCTCTTTTTTAAAAGTTTATCAAATATTACTATTTCATTACTAAATTAAATACATCTTATTATTTTATTATGATTGAATAAGTTAGAGCATTATTTTATTAAAAATGTTACCAATTTTTAAATTTAAAATATTACTGATTTTCTTGTGGCTTTTTTTTTCTGCAATAATATTTTTTGCTTACTCTGTGTTCTTGCCAAGTGGAAAGCAATGCGCGTGAACGGAGACAGTAGGAATTTACTTGATTCCTAAACGGATATGGCGAAACGACGCCTCTTTCCAGGGTGATGGAAAAGCCTTCCAGAAGATACCTTTAAGTGTTAGTGAACAATATCCTTTAGAATTAGACATAGTTTGAATTTCAGGATGACTTCCTGTTTTCCGATTTCGTGGCTCACGCATTTACATTAACTGTGATAACGTGGGACGTTAAGCTACAAGATCGCTTGTTTCTTTACGCGTTCTGACATGTTAACAAAGAAGAAAATTTGCTTCAACAAGTGCGAATGGTGGCGGCAAAGGTAGAGGGAAACTCTAAAAGTACCGGATGATATCATCTTCCAGTGCTATACTGAGCTAAGCTTCATAATCTATGTTACATACGAAGCTAACATGCATAACGTTTAAGAACTTACTCAGCCCTGACAGAAAACTATAGAAATAAGTTTACAATGTTTGTTAAATCAATGTTTACATCAGGAAACACTGAAAAATCAAACATACCAACCTCTACAAAACAACTTTCTTTCTTTCTTTCTTTCTTTCTTTCTTTTTTTTTCTTTAATTTTTACGCTAAGACACCAGTTCCTATCCGATAAACGAAGTTAAGCAACATCAATCCTGATCAGTACCTAGATGGGTGGTTGGTTTTCTTTCTTTCTTTCTTTCTTTCTTTCTTTCTCACGCTGAAACACCAGTTTCTATCCGATTGGATTAAGTTAAGCAACGTCGAGCCTGATGAGTAGCTTGATGGGTGGTTGTTTGGAAATGTCAAGTACTGTAAGTTTGGATGTAATAGATAATGGCTCGCAATTGTTAATCGGGGAGCCGAGTTCCAATTGGTGTTGGGTCATTATATTCTCGTACGCGCAAATACCATTGGGTGATATGAATCCACCCCTTCTTTCTCCCCATCTATTGGTTAATTAGGAAGACTTGGATCACAAAACCAATCTAATGTTTTATGGGTTTAAATAATCTGCAAAGCTTTGATAAACCATAGATAGAGAGATAGATAGATAGATTGCTTTTTTCATTGATTGATTCGTTTTCTATGGTTTATCAATCTTTCTCGCAAGTTATTTAAAGTCATAAAACATTAGATTGAAATAAAAGAGAAATAAAACAAGGTAAAATTTAGGAGTGTGTTTAATAGCACATTTCCTTTTAGTTTCTGCTGTTAATGTTCAGGCCCAAATTTTGAATGCTAACTTTCAAACTAAATGGCTTACCAAATATATGTGGAGCGGTCTCGATAATATCTCACCCTTTAAGCGTAGATAATAATTCCAATGTTTATATAAAAACACGGAATCAGAAGAACTTAAATGAATTCTTTTCCTATTTTCTACAAAGAAAACAGTAATAACATCTTCTCTCCAATCCTGAAAAAGGAACGATAGTTATTGTTATAAAAGCCGTCTTTACATACCCGTCATGTTGCAAGAGAATTTGTCTATCTATACGCCAGTGATGCATCTTCTATTCTTCTTCTTTTATGCTTTGCGCCTCTTCAGGGTGTAGACGATCGTAGCCCTCCATATCTTCTTGTTCCTTGTAGCTCTTAATAAGTTTTGTTATTTTTCCCAAACCCTGTTCTATCATCCATTTGTTCAAACTCATTAAGTACGTTACGCGCTGCATGCTTCTATTTCTACTTCCCTCAATCTGTCCTGTGAGTATCAGATTTTCTAAAGCTTCCTTCCTCATTACGTGCACCAGAAATTTTAATTATCTCTTCCTGATATTAAATATGAGTTTCGTTTTTGTTTCCATTTTCTCCAAAACCTCTTTATTGCTCACATGTTCGGTCCATAGAATCCTCAGCATCCGTCTGCAGATCCACATTTTGTTGTTTCGAGTTTTTTTTTCATCGTTGAGAAGACTGTTCCTCATTCGCTGCCACAGAAGAGAAGAAAACACCACGTAACGATTCAGTACTTGTTTCTTTGTTTCTAACGAAATTTTTCTATCTCTTAATAATCTGCTTAGCTTTTGGAATGTATCTTTGGCCATCCCAATGAGTCTTCGGATCTCAGTGTCACACTTTCTGTCTTCTGTTAGAACACCTCCCATATATTTATATTTCTGTATTTTAATCTCCCCAATTAGTAATTTGCAGATTTTTGCTCATACTTTTTCTGAAAACCATGCATTCTGTTTTCTAACCTAATATTCTCCTCGTTGATGAAACCGGTGCTCTGTTGAATGACCGTTGATGGTCATATGAGCGACCAAGTGCATAGCATACGAATTGCGTAAGAGGAATGAAAGTTAATCTTACAACGGCAATGCCACCATATATGATTTCAGCGTCCTGTTACGTGAGAAATTCATACAAAATGAAAACGGCCTAGTTTAAGTATCGTTTTTAATACTACTCTAAATTTAAACTTATTTATAAATGGAACTTTGTCTGTGTGTGTGTGTGTCTGTGTTTGTGTGTATCCGTTACGTATAGACTCCGAAACGGCTGAACCGATTTTCTTGAAAATTTACACAGTTGTACTATAAGCGTCTGCGAGTGTTTTTAGCTAGGTTTTGTGTCGAGGTACCCCTGATAAATATCGAAAATCGATAATCGAAAAAATCGAGTTATAGAAGGAGTGGTCCAATTTTAATCAAATTTGATACACTCATAGACAAAGACATAAGAAACGATATTCAGAAGTTGCAGTTCTTACAATAGTGCAGAAAATCGATAATATATATATATATATATAAAAGGCAAGATGTTTGTGTGTGTGTGTGTCTGTTTGTATGCCTGTATGTCTGTATTCTTTTTCAGCCCTTTTATTTTAGTTTTTGCTTCCTATTTGGCTCTAAGTCGGTATTATTGTAGTTCTTAGTCTCAGCCATGATACCATTTACTCAGAGGATTTATTTAGCCTTCAAAATTAAGTTTACAACGAAAAAAACTTATTTGATATCGATACCAGGAAATCAAAATTTGACTTACATCCATTCATTTTTCTTTCAGTCTACGGTTTTGCTTTAACTGGAAACAACTATTGCTTTTTAGTCTTTTGTGCCAACGTCCACAGTGTCTGATCTCCAGGACCATGGATTAGTTTTAAAGCTTCCATTATACCCGAGCAACGCCGGGCTGTAATGCTAGTTTGCATATAAAACAAAATTCAAAATTATCACTTACTCACGTTCATTTATTAGACACTGAATTGTGTCACTTGCTTGACTTTTCAGCTAATTTAATGAATATTTATGAATAACCAATAACATTTTAGCCTTTGTATATAAATGCTTGTTACAAAATAAAATCCTCGCATTTGCTTTGATAAAGTCCCTCAAAGAACGAAACGCATTGGCTACGACAAGTTCTCCTTTTGCCTTTTGACACATCCATGTCTTATACCCCTTTTTATTTGTGTATATCTGCTGAACTCATATATGCAGGCGATTTGCCGCCAGTATAGATTCTTGATAACTCTAATGTCTTTCCCGAATATATCAAGATTGCTGAACAGCTGTGACAAGTCTTTATGGCGTACTTTGTCGAATGCCATTGCAAAGATCTATCTATCTATCTATCTATCTATCTATCTATCTATCTATCTATCTATCTCTTTCACGCTCTATTTTACTAACCGTATCAATTCCTTTCTTCTTATCTATCTATCTATCTATCTATCTATCTATCTATCTATCTATCTATCTATCTATCTATCTATCTCTTTCACGCTCTATTTTACTAACCGTATCAATTCCTTTCTTCTTATCTATCTATCTATCTATCTATCTATCTATCTATCTATCTATCTATCTATCTCTTTCACGCTCTATTTTACTAACCGTATAAATTCCTTTCTTCTTATCTATCTATCTATCTATCTATCTATCTATCTATCTATCTATCTCTTTCACGCTCTATTTTACTAACCGTATAAATTCCTTTCTTCTTATCTATCTATCTATCTATCTATCTATCTATCTATCTATCTCTTTCACGCTCTATTTTACTAACCGTATCAATTCCTTTCTTCTTATCTATCTATCTATCTATCTATCTATCTATCTATCTATCTATCTATCTATCTATCTATCTATCTCTTTCTTTCACGCTCTATTTTACTAACCGTATCAATTCCTTTCTTCTTATCTATCTATCTATCTATCTATCTATCTATCTATCTATCTATCTATCTATCTCTTTCACGCTCTATTTTACTAACCGTATAAATTCCTTTCTTCTTATCTATCTATCTATCTATCTATCTATCTATCTATCTATCTATCTATCTATCTATCTATCTATCTTTCTTTCACGCTCTATTTTACTAACCGTATCAATTCCTTTCTTCTTATCTATCTATCTATCTATCTATCTATCTATCTATCTATCTATCTATCTATCTATTTATCTATCTATCTATCTATCTCTTTCACGCTCTATTTTACTAACCGTATCAATTCCTTTCTTCTTATCTATCTATCTATCTATCTATCTATCTATCTATCTATCTATCTATCTATCTATCTATCTATCTATCTATCTATCTTCTAATCCACAACATATGCATATGCGTTTATATTTCATAAATTTCATTAATTTTTCAGCCATTATCTTTTCTAATGCACTTAATTCAGTAGTGGAAATTAAATATTAAACCAGTCATTTTGAACATTCTTTTTTATGCACTGTAACTGTTTCGGATGTTCCTGTATCTCCATTACGTCTTGTCCCAAGTTGCTTTAAGTAACGATTACCTCCTTACTATCACTCCTAGTCTCTTTTCTGCTATCCGTTTACACATTAGATAGATTACTTGATGTTTCCCTAGGCACCACTTGTTTTCAATATGTCCCGTGAGTATCAAATTTTTCAAACCATATTTCCTCAATATGTGCCCAGAAATTTTAACTTTGTCTTTCTGATTCTAATCATAAATATCCTTTTTGTTCCCATTTTCCTCGTTACTTACGAATTCCATCTATAGCATTCTCTGTATTCTCCCGTAGGACCATATTTCTGTGCTTCGAAACTTCACTTCATCTGCGAGAAAATTGTTCAGAATTCCCTGCTCTATAGCAAGATTGATGTTACATCTTAGGTAAAGACTCTTTCCTTTGTTTCTAACGAAAATTTCCTTTTTCATAATACTTTGTTTCGCTTTTGTAAACATCTTTTGCTATTCCAACGCTTCTTTAAATTGAAAATTAGAAGATTGAACGTTATAAACTGAAAATTCAAGATCAAAATTCAGAAAACTATAGACCAGACTATAATTTAAACCTATGTAAATATGCAGATTTTCCCAACAACTTACAAAGGAAGATTACCAGATTTTTCGCCCTGCAAAACCTTCCCCAAAGACAAATCGGTGCTAGCCTTTGGTTACTCTATCACTATTTCCATGATAAATTTCCAGACTAGCTACCTTCTTTAATTCCATTAGTTCAGACATTCACAGCTAGGACATGCAACACCACGTACCCAGAGTCCATTCATACACATTCCTTTTGTATTCTATTAGTAAGGAAAAATGTCCACTCAGCTTCTTCCTCATAACTTTTACTTTGTGGAACAGACTGCAATTCCGCGTTTATCATAATCTTAAACGCTTCACATCTAGAGTCAACCGTTATCTATCCTACATATCCTCATATTTAAGGACGTAAAGGGAGAAAGGAAGAAGTGAATATTATAAGTGCAAGTAAGACAGTTGACTTTAGACTTGAAGATTGCCAAGTTTTAACAAATTTTGTTTTTTATTTTGAATAAGTTTTATTTTCTATTTTATTTTTTCTTAACAAATATATTGGTAAAACATGCCACTTCTTTAACTAGGATTAAGCTTTATAGCCACTTCCCGGTGTATATTTTAATTTTTATTTGAATGTGAGATGCTTTCTTCTTCTATTAGGAGTTCCCCCTACAGAAGTTTTCAAGTATATATTTCTTCTTTCCTGGAGAAATTTGTAGGGAATAACTCATGTGGTTAAATTTGTCTACTGCCTAGTTCTCAAATGAGTGGCCTTTACTCATAATAAACCAGTGAATATATCTATTTTAACATAAAAAATGTATCAGAATATGGTACAAGGGCTAATAAAGTGGTTTCGATTAAAGGCTGGTCATGCTGTTTATTTATTTTATTCTTGAGCTAATCCCTTTTGTGAACTAATCAGACAGCATTGTTACTTTCACCAAAAGAATTGCTCAATTGCTCTTTCAGGCATCATAATACTACATTTGATTTATCGAGCTGACACCACCTTAACACGAATATCTTGTTAAACATAGACCCTTGTCGGTTATCTCTACTTGGTTTTGCTAGCTTTGTTGAGGTGCTGTTAGGTGGCACTTTTAAACAGCATTGAGAATTGGTTACTTACTTTTTTAAATTTTTTTTCTTCTCTTTTCTTGTTAAACATAGAACCTTGTATTACTTCTGCTGCATGCAAACTGTCCTGTTATTTAACCCATACCTGGAGGGAAGAGATGAATTAATACCTTTCGCAAGGGTATTTGTGCATAAGTGAATGCAAGGAATTCAACTGGAATTTGAACTCGGCTTCCTGATTTCTCTTTCCGTGCTGATAACCACTGCACCACAATGCACAGCCGGTTATAATAGTTGAATAAAGCACATATAAAAAATATCGCTATGTTATAATTTATTTCATTTCCTTTCATCTCTTCTATCAATGACAACCCGACTTTCACATATATAATCTTCCTTTGCCAGTTTTGAGCCTGAAAAGAGCAGTACTGCAACACTATGAGTTAAGTAAAAATATTTGGTTTAAAAATTATTTCGTGGTGAATGAAACTTTTTCAGTAGCCAGTTTTCCACAGAATAAATCTTTGCCTGAATTTCCAAGATGAAGTATTATTAAGTATCATTCATTTTTATAATGTTTTTTCTTCTTTGATCTTATTTCTAATTGCCGGAGTAATAACAGTAGTAACCATAATAGTCATAAATTGTCCCTCTTAGACAAATAATTATTCCTAAGTCTTGGCCAGCCTTTTTCTTATTTTTGTTGCTTTTAAAAGAAAAAAAAAAGAAAAATTTTGATATCTAAAAATTTACTCTGCCTCACATTTCAATTTAGTAAAAAAATGTGAAACGGGTTAAAGTTTTATCCACCAAACCTTATATTTAATATAAATAAATCTCTTTTCAACTATTTTATTAATTTTAAAATTTGTTGATAGTGATCAATTTTTTTAATAAACCAAAAGAATTTAGTTAGAATCACAAAGAGTCAATTGAAATTTCTAGGCATATAACAATGAAAAAGAGCTTGTAGAATTTGATACTGACAGAATATACAGAAGGCCAGAATGATAGAGGAAAGCAGCAAATAACCTACCTAATGCGTTTGTATAAATGGTCGGCAGAACAGAGATTAGGAATAATAGCAAAAAGACAGACTTTATTAAGAGCTAAATGGACAAGAAGCTGTAGAGAGCCATGATCGCCTACAACCTGAAAAGAACATACTGCATATAAGATTGAGGCAACATAAAAGAGTAAAGCCAAGTTTAGAAAGGCCTTTTCTTTAGCAGGGGGTTCAAATATAGACTGACTGGATGACTGATAATGAGGATGATGATGATTATGATGATGATAGAGTGATGGGTAAATAAATTTTCTTAATCTTATCTGAAATGTATTTTGAAAATGTAAAACTAAAAATTACAGAACAATTTCTCCTACTGAGATTCTTTCCTGACAAAAGCAATTTAATTTTGCTTTCTCCAATTTAACAGTTAGTGCAGCCCGAAGTACATATTTGTAAGAAGAAACGAAAATATCATTAGGTGATATTTTGCAAGATTAAAACATGCTCGCTCTGCAAACATTTAATTAAAATGCATTTACCACAGCCTTAATTGAAGTCTAGACTTTAAAATTGTGTATAAAAGGAAAGTATGTCAAAAGATTGCTATTAGCCTCGTAAAATGTAAGAACTATTTGTGTAGCTGTTATAACTCAGTTTCTGTTGGTTATAATACAAAGTCTTGCAAGTTAAGCACTCACCCTGGCATCTGTAAGAAATATTCTGAAGATTAACTCCAACAAATTTTTATAACCACTTGGAGTTATTTAAGCATCTAGACTAGTTAATTTAGTCACAACAGTAGTGTAAGCAAGAAGAAAGGACTAATTATTAACTGTAAAAAGAAAGAATGTATAGTTGCCAGCAAAAAAGACACACAAAGGTATGAGTTACATGTCCAGGATGTCAAAATCTCCAATTTAACTTTCCATGTAGTATAGTAACAGACAAAGGAAAGTGTGTCACAGAAATTTAAAAGTAGCTTTTTAGAAACTGATCTTTTATTAAGTGTTTGGTAAATGTCCATAGAAAAAAAAAAGCATACTAGGTTTTTACATAATGTATGTGGTTCTACAGAAGGATGCTGTGGATATCATGGACCGAGCATGTGAGCAATGACAAGGTTTTGGAAAGGATGGAGACGAAAAGGAAATTAATACTGAGCATCATGAAGAGACAGCTGAACTTCCTGGGACATAAAATGAGGAAGGAGGGATTGGAGAACCTATTACTAACAGGCCAGATAGATAGAAAAAGAGACAGAGGAAAGCAGCGGATAACATATTTGAAGGACCTGATCAGGTGGATGATGGAACGAGGGTTGCATGGTGCAACAGGAGAAAGCATGCTAAGATCCACCAGGGGCAGGGAGATGTGGAAAGCTTTGATCACCTGCGTCCTAAAAGGGCATAGCACATAAAACAAGAAGTAATCTTCAGTAGCAATGAATGCTGATCATTTTTCTCACAGATGAAGATGCTTGAAGCAACAAATTTATGCTTCTGCCAATGAAAGTTAAGAATACAAGAGAGAGTTTGTGTGAGAAACAAGAAAGTTTATGAAGAATAGGATTGATAAAGAAATTCTTACTAGAAGTTGAAGATAGTTTGAGAATTTGGTGACCCTTTCTGAAAAAAGGAAAACAGGAAGAATTTAACAAGTTATATCGGAAGCAAGTGAAAGCAGAGGTATACAGTGAGAAACCTATTTGAAAATAAAAAAACAGGAGGTAATAAAGAAGCAAAAGAGTGAAAATTGTGAAAAACCATGGCCCTTCATGTTTTGAAGAGGAAGTGGCGCACTTACCAACAAAGATAGATAGATAAATAGACAGATAGCGCTTGTGTTTTAGCCTCATCATTATTTTATTTCATAGTGTTTAATTGTAATTATATATAATAGCTGGTTACTCATTTCTGGACAATCTCTGTTGCAGACACTTGCTCAGGTACAGTTTCTTTATTTTGCAAATATGCTCAGCAAAGCTTACTTACAGTTTCTGTGAGGAAGGACATAATCTGTTGTGATCAGCATGTGGATCACGCCTAGTACCCTCAAATCCTCAGTCACAATGACTTGTCTCTTCTTGTTAATGCATTCATTGACTACTTTGAAATAGTTCCTTTAATTTCAAATTTCACTCACTTGGATCATCTTGTGGTATGGTTTTCAAGATCCCACATATTTCGATGAAGTCACTTTCCTGACAAATCAACCATGGTGAGATTTGAAACCAAGTTTATCCACTAGGCCACATATAGTTACATGCCTTTATGCATGCATTTATGCTAGGGAAAATCCAAAAATAATGCTTTCTATTTACATTTATGGGAACTACAAAAATAAAGGGAGAACAATAACAGCAGTGGATAGTGTATATTTTCAGTTATAAAATATAATTTTTCACATACTGCCATTGGCTATGCATTTTCAGCAGCTATGAACAAATTTCTGTCTAGTTTCACCTTGCCATATGAGCCTTGAGGTACATGTCATTGTAGTCATTGCTTAACTGCATTAGTTACCACCTGTGTTCTTATGCACTGCTTGGTTTTTGTAAATGTTCAGCAAACATCACTGAATGTCACAAAATGCCATTTTTCCACACAAAGAAATCTGGTGATGTACTTTTATTTCATACCTACTGATCATTAGCATCTAGATCTGTCCAATAGAAATTGTTGCCATGTTAATCTGTCTAATAGAATTGAATGGAAAGTTCTAGAACTGTCTAGAATATTCTAATCACACACTGTTATATAAGTTTTTCTTTATTTGTCTTAGTCCTTTCTCATTATACACCGTTTGAGAGACAGTGAACCTATTTGGCATATCACTGTGTTTTCTCTACTAGTGAATGAGGGAAGCATGACACCCACATTCATGGTTAGACAACATTTTGCTTTGAAAAATTATAGATTTTTAGCAACCCTTGTATATAAAAAAGCAAAGAAATCTAGCATTACAAAACTGTGCGGAATCTTATCTAACAGAGCAAATTTCTTTAGTACTTGATCTTCACAAACTTCATTAGTAAAACTTGATCTTCTTTAGGTACTCTTCTACTAAAGCCTTGTGTCAGATTTATTAACAACTTTAGTTGCCTATCACAGAATGTTGCAATCATGTCACACAAATCATTTTTAATGAATTTAATTCTCATTGGGTATTCCCCACTGAGACCTTGTGCCAGACTAAACTAAATGTCACAACAATTCCAGATGCTTATTGAATGCATAATAACCATTTCCAGTGTATATCATATTACAATAGCTTCCAAGCTTACATGAGAAATTTATTTACTCATAAAGTGAATTTCATCCTTATTGGGTACTAACTAAGGCCTTGTGCTAGAGGTTATAAACAACTATTTTTATTGACTAACATGGTGTGAAAGTTGGCAAGCTTTGCCTCCTAGAACGATTCTGAGGTGTTGTGAATATTTCTATTTTCGCTAGGAACTTTTCAACAATGATCTTGTGCCAGACAAAGATTAGCTTAACAAAAAAAATAAAAGCAAAAAATCAATTAAATTTAGATGCCTACTATTGCATGATGATGAGCAAACATTTGATGTGCCTAATTAGTTTGTCATTGGGTGCCCTACTATTGTTGCCTTTGATCAGACAAATGTGGTCCTGAATAACAGTTAGGAACCTATTTTATGTTCATTTTTTATTTTCTGGAATAAATTTTGTTATAAATGATCCATGCAGTATTTAAGTGTTTAGAATCTAGTAATTCAACATTCCTTATAATTTTTTAAGTCTTGATTATGACAATATTTTATTTTTAATTGAGCAATAATAAGCTAGTCATGTAATTTATTGCTATTTGAATGTGTTTGATCCTAACTGGGTGTCTCACACTAATGACTTTCTTCCAGATTTCTTCTCAGCTTAGTAAATATATGCATTACATATTTATACACATGCATATATGTGTGTGTGTGTGTGTGTGTGTGTGTGTGTGTGTGTGTGTGTGTGTGTGTGCGTGTGTGTTTTGAAACCTGTATTACATCTATTTATGAGCACGTGTCTGTGTACCAGGAAGTGGGAAGAGCAGGAAAAGAGTAGGAATTATCTCTAATCCCTGCCAGCTGTCCACTGGATTAATCCCTAACAAAACCCCTTGGATTATCCCCACCCACTTGATTAATAAGCTGTTCATGTGTCATTAAAGGAACAATGTCACCTTGCAGCTGATAAAGCAACAGCATGACAAAAGCATGATTAAGATTACATTCTTTCTCTTCCAAAGCCTATTTCTTTTCATTTGCAACAGACACATTGTAAATAGTCTTTACAGATGTCTTGATAAATTGTTCACTTAATAATTGGAAGACCTGTGACTCAAATGAATAACTGAGTTGTTAGCCTGACAGCATTTTAGTTCCTGTCTTAAAGAAAACAATATCTCGTCAGATCCTAAAGTAGTCTGGCAAAAAACTATACCAACTTACAAAAATCACCTCACTTGAAGAGTTTCAACAGTGACAACAACAAAAATTGGTAGCACATGTAACTTCTTTCTTTTTTTAATCATTTCAACCCAAGCAAGGTGATAATGCCACTAAGATGCAAATGGTTACTAGGAATGGAAGAGAATAATAAGACTTTATTAAGATGAAATGACAAAAAGAACAGGGTTCAGGAAGAGAGAAAATAGTGACTGGTGTTGCATTTAAATTTTTGAGAATTGTTAGTTGCAGGTAAACAAAAAATTGGAAGCGAGTTCCACAGGTGAAAAATATGGGAAAAGAAATTATCAGAATAGAATTTGGAAGGAAGATATTGTTATCATCAAGATATTGTTATCATCAAGATATTGTTATCATCAAGATATTGACTTTCTATACCAACTCAAAAAAATTGCAAAAAATGTTAGATTAATAGTTTCAAAAACACTTAAATATTGTCTGGATCAGTAATAAAAAACAAAGTATCAGAAATAAAGAAATTGAATAAAGAATAGGCGGTGGGAAGGGAAAATAACCAAGATGTTGACGTTCCACACTACTTTAAACAAAAGGTTATAAAACAAACTTCCATAAAAATATTAACTTAAGAACATGAGGAAAAGACATCCAACTGTCCAAATACATACTTTTTTCAACTGTCTTTTAGTTGATCTTGACATAAAGAATTTTAATATATTAAAATTTGTACATCTTCCCATCCCCTACATGTCTTTCAATCATTTTAGGACTTAATAATAATAATAATAATAATAATAATAATAATAATAATAATAATTCAAAGAAGAATTGGGTACAGCATATTGATAAAATGGAAACATTATTTATGTAACAATTAGAATCTAAACAATATTGAATTACAATAAATAATATTATTAAAAAAACAAATAATGATTAAAACGATCAATAATGGACCAATAATTGTAACAGCAATTTCTGGTGCTGATATTAAAGTTGATAATAAAAGATGTAACTACTATCAATAAGCCAATAACAGAGAGTGTAATTCAAAGAAAGTTAATAATCCTAGCCACTAAAATTACAATACACACATTTCTATTAGTATCATGAATAATTGGCTGAGACTATAGAAATTCCAAAGCCGTTCTACAGTAAAATTATCCATTATCTGATACCTTTGATTTTCTACCCCATGAGCTGTATCTTCTCATTCTTTTCCTGATCTCTTTCAATGTACCTTACATGATCTATCATATTGTGTCTCATTTATTTAACTCACCTTTTGTCTGTGTCTTCTCATTTCTCTTTCATCCTTTTCAATACAACTAAATTCATTCATTATCTCATGCATTTTCCGTTCTCTCACCCTTTACTTGTGTCTTCTCATTTCTCCTTCATCCTTTTCAATACAACTAAATTCATTCATTATCTCATGCATTTTCTCTTCTCTCACCCTTTACTTGTGTCTTCTCAATATCCCCCTTATCCCTTTCAATTTTTATGTTCCTGTTTTTATCTAAATGTTATACAAGTATGGACTCGTTTAATTTCCAAATACATGCTTTCTTTTATCTGTCTTTTGCTTAATCTTGACATAAAGAATTTTAATATATTAAAATTTGTACATCTTCCCATCCCCTACATGTCTTTCAATCGTTTTCTTACTGTTTCTTGATATACAGCCAGTAAGTTTCATCTTCCATCTTCATCCTTTCCTCTTCTCTCTATATGTACTGATTTTTACCTTTCGCCTGGTTTTCTTTTTATTTCTCTCTAGATTTCTTAACTTTTCCTCTTTAGATCTCTGTTTACCTCCCTTGCTTCTCAATTCTTTCCTATTAATGACAAAAAAGGACAAAAAGATCTGACAGAGTATAGATGCTTCTGCTTCAGTTTAATTATAGAGCAAAAACAAAACAGAATGAAATTAATGGAAAAATATCTCTGGGTGAGTTGCTTGCCAGAGAACTGAAAAAAAGTTCTGGAACATACAGTCAAGAAAATTTTACCCATCATTTTTTGCTTAATTTGGAAGAATCCAGTAGTATATTTTGCAAAGAAGGATGGAAATGCATAAAACTAGAATAATTTGGGTAAAAGCTAAAAGGATTACTGCTATAAGGAAGTACACAGAAAAGAGTGCTAAAAATTGACATAAAATGCTGTCACTTGATCTTCAATAAAAACTCTAAATAAAGCTGTAAAATCACTGAAATAAATAACAGAAACTACATCACCTGAGGATTTTTACCAACAGAAACAATTAAAATGAATATTACACATAACTCAAATAGAAAATAATGACATAATCAAGTTGTTGACATTCCATATTACTTAAAACAAAGGTTAAGAAGGAAACCCTGTTTAATACTTGAAAAGGCAATAACAGTTATTGGACTTGAGAAACCTTTTTTCATTGAAAAATTGTTTTAAGAGAAAAATTTCATGAATTTGAACTAAAAGTACCACTGGCTGCTTGCTCAGTGAATGGCAAACATTTCCTTATAAAGAAATGGCTAATATTGCCATTACCATCTAGGCAACAGAATTTCTAAAATCAGCTGATAAAACTAAGGAGGGTGTCAGTATATTAGATAGAACTTGCTGTCACTTGCTCTCTAGTATAAGCAATCTTATGCGATTAGTGGGAAAACTCAAAAATGGCATTAATAAAAAAAACTTATGATGATGATGGTGACTGGACAATTTGGTATCACTCATCTAATTAGGAGCTGTGCTAATTAAACATTTTCTGGGTAAATCATGTTGCCATACCATGAATATTGACTACCTTATCGTGTAGTCCTGACTTTTTCCAATAAGTGATTGAAAAGAACGGTAGCTGTGAATTACAAACCAGATGTTGAACCATAAATAGACAAACAACAGCCTCCCTAGCACAGATGCCTGGAATGAAGCAGATAATTTCGATTTGGTACTTACAAGATAAAACATCATTTCTATTCATAACTCATTTCTAATAAATATCACTCATACAAACACTGACCCACCGCACACATGATTATATCTAATTGTCTACCTCTACCACACCCTTCTTCCCATCTTACTCTCTCTCTGTCACTCTCTCTCCTTCTCTCTCTCTCTCACTCACTCTCTCTCTCTCTCTCTCTATATATATATATATATATATACACAAATGATTGTGTACATGCGTGTATGCGCATGTATATATATATATATATATATATATATATATATATGTTTGTGAATTATGTTAGTACATATAAAGGGAAAAACGAAAATATGCATGTTGCATATATATATATATATATATATATATATATATATATATATATATATATATATATATATATATATATATATATATATATATATATATATATATATATATATATATATATATATATATATATATATATATATACAACATCAAATAACAAGTTTATGGACTATAAATATATAAATATGCATGTTATATATATATATATATATATATATATATATATATACAACATCTATATTTATATATTTATAGAATAGATAAATGCACCTGATGAGTGTATAATGCACGTAATTCCGAGTCGTGCTTAAAATATATGTATATTTATTAATATATACTTTTTGCTATGCTATATTGCATTGATCACTGTTCTATTAACACCTGATAATTATTTACATACTGATGCGTATACTAAACAATATTCATAAATCTATCCAGTTTAGATTACCACTTTATCAAGTTGTTTTTGATAACAGTAAGGTTTTAACTAAAAGTAAACAGTAAACACAATGTAAGTTTAGAATATTCTGATAGAGGCAAAATGACAGACATATATCTAAATCACTCAAACGTAACGTCACATGGTTTAACCCATCTTTTAATTTTAATATCAAAACAAACAACGGAAAATTTTTTTCTAAATTTATTCCACAAACATTTCAACCATTCTTCTACACTAAAAATAGTTTCAACAAAAACAATGTAAAGTTTGGTTATAATTGCGTCAAAAACTTCGATAAATATATCTCATTACATAACAGTATGATATTAAATAGAAACACGTCCAACCTGCAAAATAATAGTAACTCCACTATCAATAACAGTAACCTTTAAAAAAAGTTGTAACTGCCAAAAAACACAATCTTTCCACTTAACGGTCACTGTATAACCGAATGTATGATTTACAAAGCTAGAATTCATTCTGAAGGCGTTGCTAAATATTATTTTGGCTCAAATGAGAACAAATGGAAAAATCGATTCTATAACCATAAATTGACTTGATATAATAAAAAATAACAGCACTGCCTTCTCAAAATATTTTGTCAATTAAAAAAACAACAGCGAAAACCCAATTATTATCTGGGGCATCATCGGGAAAACTAAATCTTATAACGAAATAAGAACTAAATTTAACTTATGCCTTTTAGAAAAAAATATCTTAAGATACCTAAATAACCCTACTTTATCAAACAAAAGAAACGAATAAATGACCGCATGTAAACACAGAAATAAATATCTTCTTAAATACTCAAAATCTGACTAACACGACATATCTTTTAATTTTTCTTCTTATTTTTTTTATTTATTTACTTATTTTTGTGTATTTATTTATTTATTTATTATATTTCTTTCATTTTCTTTTATTATTATCCTATATGTATATGCATAAGCATATATATCTTTACGTTTTTTCTGTCCTTTTTTTACAATGCCTTCGTTAACAGAAAATAAATTAATTAAAATTAAATAAACAAAAGTTACCCCCTTACGTTAAATAAGCTAAAAATATTTAATATATTTTTTAAACTCCTACGATTTTACTTTCATTTTTAGGTTTCGATATAAACCAAATTAAATTATAATTTATAATAAATAAAAAATTGACATCACAGGTTTATAATTTATAACGACCTTAAACAACGTTCGTTCCCAAAAAACAAAATTCACATGTAGAAACTCAGTTCATAACATGCACCTGATGAAACTCCGAGTCATCCTTTAGACGTTGAATGATATGTATAATTAATAATATATGCTTTATAGCTCTATTATATTACACTGAGCAATGTTCTATTAGCATCTGATAAATATTTATATATCGGTGTGTATCTCCGGATATGAACATATGTATACTTATTTCCATCCATCAATCCATCCATCCATATATATATATATATATATATATATATATATATATATATATATATATATAAGGTTTCTACCCAAATGTACATTATTTCTATATATGCATATATATAATTAACTGCTGAAAGTTATCATTTTACAAAGTCTGAGTCAGTTAGAAAATATCAGATGTATCTCCAGAACAGTTATTTAGTCAGGCTGAGAATTTTTCAACATTGTCGTGTACACACACATACATCTCTCATTCCATAAAGAAGAAGAAACGGTGGTCAGTAATTAATTTTCATATATATATATATATATATATATATACACACACACACACACACATATATATATATATATATACATACACACACACACACACACATATATATATATATATATATATACTGGATCCCCATTTGAACCAAGTGGCACACCTTACATTGGGAAATAATCAGAAAAAGCCATCAATTGATGCCCGCAAATTATATCTCAACTATTGACTGATATTAGGTTTCTATGGAGCCCCACCTCTGTTCCCAGTTGGACTTTGTCATTTCAATCATGAAAGAGAAAAAGCGAAATCCCAATGAATATGGTGGACTGCCATTTGGTTGTAAATGCCACAAATAATGGGCGAAAATATCATTTGCCTTTAAGGTCATATTTCTTGATTGGCCTCATTAATTTGGTTTGACATTTTTTTGTTCTTGCCTGCTGTTAGTCTCCTACCCCAACAAATAAAAAATATAAAGAATAAACAAAAGAATTGGGAGCTTTCTTTCTTTATGCTAAATAGTAAAAACTGATTCTGTATTATTATCAAAACGTTTTTATCCACTTGTTTTATAACGTGAATAACTTAAAAATGAAAGTTTGTGAGCCTTGAATGCTAATAAAGATTTAGAAAAAATCTACTTTAGTATCTATTCTAACACACACACACACACACATACGTACATCAGTCAGTTAAATGCCATACGTGATACACGCTTGGGCGATCATGTCTCGAAAGAGACATGACTGACTGGGCAGAAGATTATCCCACAGTAGGTTGCCATTGCTTTCTGCGGTAGACTGGTTGCCGACCAAGGCTATAGAACCCAATCTGTCCTGTTATTTAACCCATAACTGGAAGGAAGAGACGGATTAATACCTTTCCCAAGGGTATTTGCGCGTAAGTGAATGCAATGAATTTGGCTGGAATTCGAACTCGGCTCCCCGATTTCTCGTTCCGAGCCAATATCCAATGCACCACAACACGCATCCATACATACATACATTGCTATAACGTAATTTGTCGTGGGTATTATTTGCTATATCTGTTTTTTTTTTTTATTTTCTTAAATAGTGAAATAAATCAATAACAACCGGCCTAGATTGAAAAGCCTCTGCAAAGAAAGATTACGACTTCGGCAGGAATCGAAATTCTTTTCTCTTTTTCCAGCAGAAAAGCGATTTCCCTGATGAAAAAAAAAAAAAGATGATCGCAAATCAGATGCGTTTCCGTGGTCAAACTGGCAGAGTCACACGTCGAATTAGGTTTCCATGCGGTAAAATGCGATACAAGTTCGATTCTTGTTGGCGGTAGAAATTTATTTTAGTAGGGCTTCTCATTTTCGGTCGGTTGTTATTAATTTCACTATTTAATAAAATAAAATCAGGGATAATAATTCAAACACGAGTACCCACAAGAAATAACGGTCATATATATATATATATTTCTTATTACTATGACCGTTATTTTTAGTGGGTAGTCGTGTTTGAATTATTACCCCTGTTTTTATTATATATATATATATATTTTTATATATATATATATATATATATATATATATATAGATAGATAGATAGATAGATAGATAGATATAAAAATCTATATTTTTATTATATATATATATATATATATATATATATATATATATATATGTAGCCATATACTTCACTGGAACTTTCGAAATTAAAATAAATCTTTGTAAAAATAAGAAAGAATACATGTGTATTGTAGTCAGAAAATAATTTTCAGTTGAAGAAAAGAATTTAAAGTAATTCATTTTACTGGACATTAATTTTATTCATCTTTAGAATTAATAAGAAAGAACATCCAAGTTTGAATAATTTTTTTTTCAATGTTATGACTATTGTCGCACAAAAACGATCTTGTTGAATGACAATAATAGAGAAAACTAATCGCTTCTAATTAAGTTTAACAAGAAAAACGGAACAAACATTTTTGTGAAACCTATTATATATTTATTTGTATCTGCGTTTTACTGCAAAGATTTCATGAATAACTAAATAATTAGCTGTGCAAAAATGCAAACAAAAATGCAAACAACAAATTCGTACATGTATTTATTTATTTATCCATGAGATTTCTTTAGATTGCAGTTGGTGTATTAAGGAAATAACCCTATTTGCCTTGCTTTACATTTATAAACAATTTATGAACAAATTTAGTTTATATTATTATTAAGAAAAATCAAAGTATTTTTAATTACATTTTAAAATTTTCTAATGAATCCCTTCTAACACGTTCGAAATTTGGATAAAAAAATCTTGTTTTGATTTTAGTTAGTGGATAACCAAATCATTACGAAAGTTTACAATGGAAAACGTATTACATAACTCAGGTTTTTTCCGGTGACAAACACATTAATTTGGAAATTCTTGCAAAAAAGTAAATAATTGTCGTATTTTAATGAAACTTTCTGGACTTATTCACAAATGAATGAAATTATTTTTTGAAAATATTATTTAAAAAGTAATCGAGTTAAAAGTTTTCTTTTTACATCTGTTACCCCAACTCCACATAAATTCATGAAATTTTAAGAAATTAAATTTTGTTGGGAAAATTTATTAGTTAAGCGAAGGACTTATTGGGAAATCTAAATCATCTATAATTTTTTCAAAGATTTTGCCTTTATTTCCGAAAATCTGCTCCCAATAATAAAATAAAAATGCAATATAACTATGACATTATTTAATTTGATAAGCTTTTAATTTCTTGAATAAATAATATAAATTAAGAACATTATGGTCTGAAGAAAAATGTTTTCGATTAATAATGAAATTTTAAAAGAATTGTTTTCATTTTTTAATTATAATAGTTTATAAAGTTTCCAAAATATTTTAAAGATACTTCAAAGATTTGTTGGGGTTAATTTAAAAACTTATTAAGTGATGATTATATTTACTAATCGAATATTAAAAAATTTGATACAAATCGTCGAAATTTAATTTTTTGTGTATTTGATGCTTTTTATTTGCATGTTAATTTCTATGTGTAAATTAAATGATCATCTGTTTCAGGGTTTCTTCCTCTTATAGGGAAAAATTGTACAATTATGTCACTTGTGATCGCCGTAAACTTACCTATCTTGCATCTGTCAAATCTGTCAACACATGTGCAAAGGTCAGAAAGTTGACTCTGTGTATAAGAAATAGTTGACTCTGTGTACAAGAAAGTTGACTCTGTGTATAAGAAATTCCAAATTTCATGCTATAAATAAAAAACATTTGTGTAAATCAGATTAGTTTAATGTTAAATTTGCTAATTTTCCAAAAATAATGTGTCATAGGTGTATATTTTATTTTTGCAAAATTTCTAAAATTGTTTTTTGTTTACAAATGTGTCGATTGCTTAAAACTGGCCGAAAAATTGAAAAGTAAAAAAAAAAAATGAAAATTTTAAATTCCAATCAATATAATTTCTGTTTGAACTGCACCAGAGTATTTTGCTTGCTGGAAACAATAAACAATCATTTAGCTTTCAGTTAAAACTAAAATAAAATTTTCAAGAAAACTTTTTTATTTTTAAAAACTCAATTTAAAATTTAGATATCGAAAATGAGTGAAGGTACCTAAATTTATATTTGTATGCATTAATATCAATTTTCATTTAGTTTAGATAATCGTTATTCCACAAATTCTTCTTTGCATGGTTTGTTTGTCTCTGTAGTTTGTGATTCATTCGCGCCAGAAAATAGCAAAGCTCTGAATCAAATTTAAGCCCATCAGAAACCTTGATTTAAGAAGCGTTGATCTGTAGTGATCCCAGTATATTCTGGGTTTACCTTTAGAGGTACGAAAGTAGATCGATTCAGCGAATCTTAAAAGAACTGACTAAATAGATATTTTCACATGAAAAAAAAAAAATCTCGTGCGCCTATCACGTTCCAATCATAACATTACAGCTTCGAATAATTTGTTTTTCAACTCCAAATACATAGGATTTATTAAATACATCTACTAATTTACATATACCCTGATAGGTCCCAAGTGACCTGTTAAAGGTAAACACCCCTTCAGCCTTAATTATTTTATTGCTTTTCATAGTTATACAACAAAATTTGGTTGTATTTGTGCGATTATGTCAGCAAAATGAAAGAAAAAATGTAAAGAAAAGTATCCAAGTCAATATAGTTTGCTTCAGGATTGATGAGTTAATTAACTTTTGCGAAGGAAGAAAACTTGAAAGACACTGGCAAAGTATCAAGACCTTTTAGAGGGAAATGGAAGCTTTCAGAAAAAAAGAGGAATGTATTGCTTGACCGAGATCAAATACACAAAATGTCAGGACAGATCTTCAAACAAGACCGGAAATTGAATATTGGTCAGAGGTCACGCACGTTAAAAGTAAAGATCATCATGCAGAAGACTGCGAATCAACTAAAACTGGGACATTTCTTTGTATTTCTTTTTCATTCATTTTTCAAAAATTCAGAGAAGCATGCATTGAATTGTCTTCTTGGGAATATTTGCTAACATTGGTTTTCTATTATATAGAGGGAATATAAGAAATGTCAGCGATATGGATGTTGTCAGTTTGACCAAGAATGAAGGCTGTACAAATATTTAATGCTATGGTTGTCTGAACGAACATAGTTTACATACTTCTATGCAATATATATGAATATTGATTTTGACTATTGCGAAGTGAGTATTACAAAAGTAAATATATATGTATAGTTCACAGTGAAGACTACTATCTTCATAATACTTGCAGAAACACACGCATATAGATTCATAGTGTAGAAGTGTAGACATATATATATATATATATATATATATATATATATATTGTAATTTTTTAATTACAATGGTTTATAAAAGTATCATATCACTACACAAGAAAATTTTCATATTTCACAACATTATTGTTCTTCAGGTGATATTTTAAAAACAAATGGTGAAAATGATTTATTAAAAAAATATAAGATGAATTCATGGTTATTTAGAAAGTTAAGGAGGGGTGGTTGGAGGAAGTTAAACAATATGATTGTGGGTGTGTCAGTATTACTCAATCAAAAGTACGAATTAGGTTAAACTATAGAGTTGAGCATTTAGATTGCGTGGAGGACATTGTTGCTTTATGTCATAACATGACTCTTTTTTATTCTGTCTGGAGAAGATGCATACTAAGAACATACATTATTCAAATGTGTAGTCAGTTTTTGACAGCAGGTCAGATTTTAGGTTTTTTAAATTTAATTCTAGACTTCTTTATCCGTTAAAGGGGCTGAATTGTTTAGGTTAAAATTAGAATTAAGTAATTATAATATACTAAGGTATATTGGAGTTATGAAAAACAAATAAGTATTGTGTAGGTCATTAATTTTAATAAAATGTTTAAGCAATATTAGAGTATAAGTCATAAATGGACATTAAATATTAATGAAAAATATTTACGGTGTTTACATAATACTGTCAATTCAATTACCTCTCAAGATTGCAACACTCTTGATTATTATATGTGGAACGCAGTTGAGCTTTGTAACAACAAAGATGAGCAGAAGGCAAGGATTATGGGAACATTCACCAACTTAAAAAAGGAGGCCGTCTAGATAGGTTGCAGGAGATTCGAAAATCATCTGGAGACTGTGCGACTTTACTGAATAAATTTACTCATTAGTAAAGATATTTTAGTGTAATTTTGGTAAATCTATCTATTAAAATTAGATGTCAGTGTTATTTTTCTTTCTGCGTAATTTAGGCCACAATTCATCTCAAATATATATATATATATATAGTCATCCGCAGACATATCTGTTTCGCTGTATCACAGGTCATCAGTACGGCTTAAACACCGATCGCTTCCTAATCCAGGATTGAAACCCGACCGAAACCCTAGGCCACGAGCGTCCGGTAGAAGAAGGCAGGCTTTTTAGCGCATATAAACACAAATCATGAAATGCTCAATATTAGGTATAGATCGTTTGTAGATATTGTGAAAGTAAAACTAACAATGTATGGTTAGTAGTGATCATCTGGCTATATATATATATATATATATATATATATATATATATATATATGCAAACTTATCCCTATACTCGTTTCGAAAAACTCTCCGCGAATATACACCGAAGAAAATAATGGTTGTAAAAAAAGAAAAAGCTAAGAACATGAACATCAGCCAAAGCGATTTAGACCGAGCCAGTACGTAACCTAAAGAAAAAACCGGAGATGAGTAATCAATAACAAAAAAGTGCTCAGTACTTAAGCAGAGCATAATAAGGAAACTAACCTAGTGAGCCAAGGTAGGTTTGTTGGCTCACTAGGGTAATTTACTTATATATATATATATATATATATATATATATATATATATATATATATATATATATTATTTACATTGTTCTGACTATTGTCTTGATCATGTTTATGACGTTTCGGCCGTTGTGCGCTCCGGCCTTTATCAGGTGCCAGGAATTTAGAATCGAACCCTTTATTACGATCAATAGGGTATATCATTCCCATTCCAAGTATGATGCCGCTTCTGGTGGCCATGTAGTTATCTCCCTTTCACTTAACTCTCTAAATCATTTTTCACCACTGCTGTAGCCTGGTATTGAGCTCACAAGGATTTGGGTAAAGTCACTAGAAATAATGAACACATAGTCCAGTGGATATAGACGTTGGTTAGTTTCAATGAACAAATAAGTGAAAAGGAGATAACTAATATATATATATATATATATATATATATATATATATGGTTAATCTAGACATACTGATGAGCTGTAATACACCGAAACAGGCCTGTACACGGATGATTATTTATGCACTCGCACGTCGATAATGCACAGCAAAGGAAGGTAGATTTTATAAAAAGTAGCCACTTACGGTTTTACGCAATGTTCCTCAGCTATCGAGTTGAACGTTCTCGACTCGGTTACCGAATTGAAAGATTTCGGCTACTGGTGGTTGTTTACATTCTGTAAATAACACGCTATGAAATCTGCCTTTCACTGCCGTCCGCCGGTAGCTTAAGGGTTGGTTCTCCGACGGTTAATCTACCGCACTGATGAGCTATGATACAGCAAAACAGGCCTCTTTCTGGATGACTATATATATATATATATATATATATATATATATATATATAACGTAGCACACATGTATACAATCCAGGTAAATTCCGATAGAGACAAACTCAAAAGAACTCAATGTTAAATTCATTTATTTAATTTAATAGAATAATATAATTTAGAAAAGATTTTTTATTTATTACAACTCCAATGGGTAATACATATTTCACTGGATAATGATGTTATTATTGCGGCTCGTCAGACCCAAATGGTACAACAGTTGATCCTCAAAATATTCCCCCACCCCACAAAAAATATTTTACACAGATGCTCACATGTCCATATTTAGAATAGACATTTGTTACGGTTACTTTGCGAAAACTTTCTCGCTCATTTAAAAAGAACCCCAAAGAATAGAAAAAAGCAAAGACAAAGAAAAAGTAGACGATTGATTAATGGAAAGAAGAGAATATATATATATATATATATATATATATATATATATATATATATATATATTAGGTACTTCTACTAAATCGTAGAAAAACAGCATAGCATAAAGAAAAAAGGCCTCAAACTTAATAAGAACGAACTTTTTTTTCCATCAAAATAACTGTATAAGTATTTTTTAATTATCAAAAACAAATTTTAATCCTTGTTAACATGTTCGAAATTTTGGTAAAAATTTTTTGATTTTCGTTAGCAGATAACCAAATCGTTACTAGAGTTTACAATGGAAAATGTAATATTTCGTAACATTTTCCTGTGAGAAACACATTAATTTGGAAATACTTCCAAAAATCAAATGATTGTCGGATTTTCATTAAATTTTGTAGGCAAAACTGGTCTTAGTAGTTAAACGCAGGACTCATTGAGGAATGTAAATTATGGTAATTAAATTCATAAACTGTATTACTCAATCTGATGCAGGGCAAACTATCCTTCAAGGTCGAGGGAAACGCAGACCTAACGCCAAAAACCAAACGCAACACAACAGACGGAAAGAAATTAGACACAGACCAAGTAATTCGTCTACCCAACTGACCTCTCTGATCCAAGGAGATATAATTTATGAATTTGATTGCCAGTGCGCTGATGGCTATGTGGGGCGAACCACCTTACATTCGCAGATCCGTATCAACCAACACATCCCTTTACAGATTAGACTGGGTAAAATAAGTCACCTTCGCCCCACTTCCGTGGAATAGGCCATCGGCCAGTACCTGTTGGATAATCCAGCTTGTGCCAAGACCTATAACTGCTTTTTTTCTTCAATATTGTCCTTCTTTCTAAAAAGTAAGTCCGAATTACGAAAAATGCTGTAACTATGCCCATTTTTATTTGGATAAACTTTTAATTGCTTTTATAAACAATATAAATTAAGCATATCATAGTCTGAAAAGAAAAAAAATCAATGAATAATGAATTTTTACAAGAATTATTTTCATTTTTAAAATTTTTTAATAATAATAAATAAAGTTTCAAAAATATTTTAAAATTTCTTCCTCCACTGGGGCAGCTAGGGTATGAAATTAAAGCATGAAAACTACATTTGCTAATCGAAAATTGAAAAGCATAACACAAATGATTTATCCGTTGGGTTTTTAAAACAATTAAAACATTTTGATTGCGTGCATTTTGACTACCCGTATCTTATTTGTACGGGTGGCCGTACGTGATATTTATAATTAAAAGGATACGTAATTCAAGGGTTGTCCTCCCTTACACGAAAAAAATAAAATTTATACCAAATTCGTCTTCCATACTTGGCATTTTTTTTTTGGCCGGCTACTGTAAAACATATCAGTCATCACCTCTTGATAACGAGTTGACAGATGTGATGATAAGGATACCGTAATTGAGAAACGCTTTTTGGGAAATATTTCAGGCAGTAAGCAACTAATTCTTGTTTCAAGTCAACTTAAAGTAAGTTTAAATTCAGTAATTTGAAAAAAAAATAATGTGTTGGCTAGGTGTATTTTATTTTTGTAAGATTTTTTAAAACTTTTAAAACGGCTTCTGTTTGCAATCGATGAAAAATGGTGGAAAATTTGAAATTTTAACAACTTTTTTTTTTAATCTACAAAATTTTTGATTCCGATCAATATAATTTCGGTCTGAAATACACCAGGGTATTTTGCTTACTGTAATTAGTAAATTTAATCTCTTGGCTTTCAATTAAAGCTAAAATTAAGGCTTCAAGAAAACGTTTTTATTTTAAAAAATTAAATTTAAATTGAGGTATCGAAAATGAGTGGAGGTACCAATATAAAGGTGATTGATTCAGGGTGCAATACAGGGTCGACTCCATTAAACATTTAAGGATTCTGGAGTCGGTCTCGATTCTTTGGCGTCAACCCTCTCTCTATCGACAGAAAGAGTTCGTTAAGCCGTTGGACTTGTTCGGGGATATTTCTTAACCCCCTTTTTCACCTATTTACTTTTGTACATATTTTTGTACTTATTTTATTCAATTGTATATATATTATATTTTATCCCCTCGCTAATTGTTTATACGTATTTTTGCTCACGTGAATATTTTTCCTTGATCACTACCAACGGTTCTCTTCTGATGTGTTGTTGGCGAAAGGAATCCCTTGAAAGATGTTTCCGTTTGTGATTTTAAAGCAATTTACAAGTTTTGTACCTTCAAACAGTTATATATATATATATATATATGGTCAGCCGCAGAGAGTCCTGTTTCGCTATATCACAGCTCATCCGATTGTTTCCAGCCAGGATTGAAACCGACTGATGTCAAATCAGTTGGAGTTTCTAACTCTAAGCTATCGACACACGGTGGGGAAGGCAGATTTTAGTGTGTTATACACACAATGTATACAGTAGCCAAGAATGTTCATTCCATTGCTGGAGAACAATGCGTAAATAGCGGTGAGTAACTACTGTTTTTAAAGTCCACCTTTTCTCAAAGAGCTGAATCGAGCGAGGGCGTAAAACTTCATCCGCAGACAGTCCTGTTTCGATGTATCATAGTTCACCAGTACGGTTAGACATCCGATTGCTTCTAGCCAGGATTGAAACCCGACTGATTTGACATCAGTCGGACATTCTTCCTCTAAGCTATCGGCGCACGGAAGGCAGATTTTAGCCTGTTATAGGCACAATATATATATATATATATATATATATATATATATATATATATATATATATATATATATGTATGTGTGTGTGTGTGATAAAAATATAGTATAATGATATGTTATATTTACGGGTTGAAGTGAGAAATATCAGGGATAGAGCGTACGTAAATATAAAAGCGGTGATTGAAGTCAATACCCAGTGGCGACCTTTTGTTTTATGCTTAACCACAATCGTCAGGCGCCAGGTGTTGACTTTAATGCCCATTTCTAAATTTATATTTGCATGTATATATTTATGTGTGTGTGTGTGTGTGTGTGTGTGTGTGTGTGTGTGTGTGTGTGTGTGTGTGTGTGTGACTACATATGGTGTGATGATCGCTTAAGGTGTTGAAACTATTAGACACTATGTACTGTTGACATCTATGCCTATACAATAAATAGTCTACACTATGTTCTGTTCATCTCAATCATTTAAGAATTCAGTTCTTATCCACAATTTGTGTTTCTGAAAGCCTGGATAGTAACTCTTAACTTGTAACCGTTAGATCTTAGTTATCAAACAAATTCACAAATGTGATGATATGAAACTGTTAAAGAGTGGCGATGTCTCTATCGCTTTTTCGTTTATAGCTTGGATTTTTTTTCTTGTACTTCCCAAATAGCCAAACATTACTTTACCTTGCCCTTTGCTTACAGTGAAAAAAATATGAAGAACATTTTTCAAGAAATTGTTCAAATTTTTAAATGTGTTATCATTCAGTGAATTCCTAACATTGATATGAGGAACATAGCAGAAATTTAAAACCTGTAGATCTCGCTTATATTTTTAAACAATATATATATATATATAGTGACGTAAATGAATAAATATACATATGAGGAGGGCGTACATACGTATAGTATTATTGTTCAAGTATTGATAAAACAGTGCTCAATGTATAAACAGAGCTGTATTATATATATATATATATATATATATATATATATTAATAAATATACATATTATCCTACGTCTATGGCACGACTTGGAGTTTCATGCATTATGCAATCATCAGGTTCATATTTCAAAATAACAGTTTAATAGAATTGAATTTAAGTTCACTCAATGTTCATGAGAATTATATCTTAGAAATTTAAGTTACGGCTTTTTTAATAACAAGATTAAAAATTTAAATATTCTACGGTTACATGTGGATAAAAATTTAAAAAATAAAACTAAGATAAACATAAAAAATAATGAAATGCAGGGAGGGTAAAAAAATGAGTCTTAAAAAATTTAAATATTCAAATATTACATGGACATAAGAATTATAGGGAAAATGAAAATTTTAAAATTTTAAATAAAAATAAAAATAAAAATAAGATAAAAGAAAAGAAAAATGAAAAGAAAAATTAAGAGTTAAAATTTAGAATTTAGAATTAAAAATGTAAGGAGCAAAAATATAAGGTGTTTAATGCATAATAGTAATATTGCGAGGGAAAGAAAGAAAGAAAGAAAGAAAGAAAGAAAGAAAGAAATGTTTCCGTGAAATCAATAAAAATTATAAAAGGGCACCTAGTAACTGGGAAACCAACATAAATAAGAAAGCCAAGAAAATAACTAAGGAACTAAAAATAGATGATAGGGTATCAATTTTACATAAGCAACAGGCATTAATCATAATCTAAGACAACAAAGACAATTTCATTAACAACCCATATATATATATATATATATATATATATATATATATTGATAGATTACTAAAAATTAAAAAAAAAAACTAAGTAGGCAGAATTAGTAAAATTATCCTAGAAAGAGCTTCCACATAAACTAAGAATGCCTTAGGCATGAACCAATAAAAAAATACGGGCCAAGCAATTAATTGGTTCACAAAAATAAAAAATAAATGAAATATGAATGCACTTTCATCCAGTTC
Organism: Ascarosepion bandense; assembly: GCA_037127315.1. Lineage (NCBI taxonomy): Eukaryota > Metazoa > Mollusca > Cephalopoda > Sepiida > Sepiidae > Ascarosepion > Ascarosepion bandense. The sequence continues at coordinate 143,815 of JBBBDQ010028361.1, read as the reverse complement.
GATATCTGTGACTTCTACCCATCTATATCGAAAAAATTTTTTTTACCGTAGCCTTTAAATTTAACTAAAAATTACTGCCCCATCAGCGAGCAAGACATCAACATATCAAACAGGCCCAAAAATCTATTTTATTTTACGATGAATATCTGTGGACTACGAAAACAAACCTTATTTCTCCATCTCCATGGGGGTGGCCTGCAAATTGTTAGGGCTACTTTGCTCTGAAATCTTAGAAACATTTTTCGAACTTTATTTACTAAGACGACGGATTGATAATCCTCCGCAAAACTTATACGCAAAAAGTAAAAAACAGATAAACTCAGAAAAGATTTAATAACATTTTCAGAGACCATGATCTTACCATTACCACCTCAACTAACGCTAAAGTCGTAAATTTCTTAGATGTTACTTTCGACCTGAGCAACTGCCTGTACAAACTATACACTAAGGAGTAACACAACCACACATGCATGAACATGGAATCAAGTCACCCCCAGAGAATCACCAACAATCTACACAAATCTATCCAATTTCGTTTAAATACGAACTCTAGCAATAAGGAAATTTTTGACAATTCTAAAATTAAATACATTATGCTTTAGAAAAAAAATAAACTCAACACTAGTTTACAATACTCCGTTAAAAACAAGGTAAACAGAAATAAGCAGAAATCACGTAAACGTAACATTATTTGGCTTAATCCACCATTCAGTCTTGACGTCCTAACTAATCCTTGATTCGTGAACATTTCTACTATTCACCAATCTTCTCCAAAAACAACGTCAAAGTTATAATTACGTTAAAAAATATAGATAAATATACTTCACATCATAATGCTATGATATCAAAAAAATATTTGGCCCACATAAACAACATTTGTCATCCAACTCATAGCAAAAATGACCCTTCTAAAAATAATTGCAACTGCCGAAAAAATAAAACCTGCCTATTGAATGGCCAATGTATATCTGTAAGTAGTGTCTATAGAGCTCGAATTCATTCGGGTGATAATGATGTTAAATTTTACTTTAGAAGTACTTCTAACAGGTGGAAAATAGGATTTTATCAACCATATGTTGTCTTTAAACAACAGTAAATGCAGCAAAAACACTGATTTATCCATACATTATTGAAAATTAAAAAAAACAACAGTAAGAACCCAATTACTACCTGGAATATCGTAGCTAAAACCAAACATTACAATGGAAAAGGAGATAAATGTAATTTATGCCTTTTAGATAAATTTAAGCCATATCAAAAATCCAAATTTGCTTTATAAAAAAGTGATTTAATGAACATATGCTGTCATAGAAAAAATACTTAAATTCTTAGACCCAGATTGATAGAGATCCCTTTCTACGTTTGCTTCTTTCTTTCTTTCTTTCTTTCTTTCTTTCTTTCTTTATTTCTTTCCCTTACAATATTACTATTATGAATTAAACCCTTTTTATTTGAACTCCTTACAGTTTTAATTCTTAATACTAAATTTTACCTCTTAATTTTCTTTTCATTTTTATTTTATCTTATTTTTATTTAAAAATTTAAAATTTAAATTTTCCCTACAGTTTTTTATGTACATTTAATATTTGAATATTTAAATTTTTAAAACTCATGATTTACAATTTGATTTCTTCTCTCTGCATTTTATTATTTTATATTTTAATTTTAATTTAAAATTTTTATCCACATGTAACCGTAGAATATTTAAACTTTTAATCTTGTTATTTTGGCAGTAACTTAACTTTATAAGATTTAATTCCCACGAATATCGAGTGAACTTAAATTCAAATCTATTAAACTGTGAGTTTGAAATGTGCAACTGATAATTGCATAACGCGTGAAGCTCCGAGTCGTGCATAGACATAGAATAATATGCATATATATATATATATATATATATATAGAGAGAGAGAGAGAGAGAGAGAGAGAAAGAGAGAGAGAATTGTGTTTTGGGCAACAGTCCTTCCTTAAAACATGTTGAATAAAACTGGCAAGTTATTTTTTTTTATTATGTTTTTCTGATATGCGTATGTCTTCTTTTTCTGGACTTAATGAATGTAAAACGTGTATAGACGTTTTTTGGTTCTGCTTGCTTTCGGCTAAACTATTTGTTGTTATCAAGGATTATTATTTGGTCTATACTACTATAATAAATGCTGTGTAAGTGCTATGGTAGAGTGTATAAATATTGCTGAAAGTAGACATTAAGGAAATTAAGTATATGTCTACTTTTAGCAATTTTTATACCGGCTAAAATAGCACTTACACGCCATTTATTGAAGTAGAAGAACAAAAAAATAGTCTTAATTGTTAAGCGCTCGGAAACGACAATTTTTACATCAAGTACAAAATAAAACAAACTTGTATGCCTACAAGAAAAACATAAAAGTCTAAGCAAAAGTATTTTGTTAGTGTTGCTCAAGCAATGGATTATATATATATATATATATATATATATATATATATATATATATATATAGAGAGAGAGAGAGAGAGAGAGAGAGAGAATAAAAAGTGTGTGAGGCCGTTAACGTTTTGTTTAAAGTGTATATTTATTGTTGTTGTTATTATACCTGTTATGATACTTTAAGTGTCCATAATGGTATTTGTGACGCTACGTGTGTTTCGAGTCTACGATTGACTCTCTTCAGGCGAATAAATTTGTGGCTTTACGTATCGAGTTCCTTTTGTTTCTGAGAGCCAAGTTGTTGATTAGAAATAAGTAAGTAGAAAAATAAAAGTAAAAAATAAATCAAATCAGTGAAATAAAATAAAATAAGATAAAATAAATCAAATGTTGGCGAGTTGAATTGTTTGTGTTTTCTCACATCAGCACGTGTATAAATGGATAAACAGATAAATAAATAAATAGATGAATGAATCAAGTGCTTAACCCAATTTGAAGTGATTTTGGTTTGGGGTTCCCTCATTAGTACGTTAAAATTATCTTCTAGGCGCTTTCCTTATCTACAAGTCTTTTCATCGGTCAGTCGGTGTTTTTATTGCTTTGACGGTATTTTGAATTTAGTGTGTGTGTGTGTGTGTGTGTGTGTGTTTGTTTGTGTGTGTGTGTGTGTGTGTGTGTGTGTGAGCGTTTTTTGATTTCGTTTTTATTTTTTAAAATTGTTTTTATGGGTCATCTTGTATATATATATATATATATGATAAAAAATGAATATATATATATATATAGTAATATTAATTATAGTAATAATACCAATAGCAACAGAACTAATTCTGTCAAGATAGCAATAATTAAACTACAAATGAGATCGTCTTGAAACCCACCGGGAACGAACCCGGAGGGAAAATAAGGGGAAGAAAAAAAGAAACAAAAACGAAATACCTGAACAAAAAGTCAAGCATTCGTAAGAAAGAAAAAAAACCCAAGACGAAAACCTTAACAGTAAAGAGCTCAATACGAAAGCAGAGTACACAAAGCACTCAAAGTGAAAGTAGAGCAAACAAACGATTATATATATATATATATATATATATATATATATATATATATATATGTATGTGTGTGTGTGTGTGTGTGTGTGTGTGTGTGTGTGTGCATGATAGGAATAAGTGAATATACATATATATGTGCGTGTGGTAAAAATAAAGGAATATATATATGTATATATATTCTCAACATCATTCTGTGGAATGTTGCTTCAAGTCACTTCATTATCTGTGAGAAGAATACCCAGCATTCATTGACATATAGAAAAACTAATATTATATAACAGTTCAGTACTTTTTCTTTGCTTATAACGATTTTTTACTGTTTCTTAATACTTTGCTTAGATTTTGGTAGGCATCTTTCATGATGCCAATACGTCTTCGGATATCAGCCTCACATTTTCAGTCCTCTGTATACACACTTTCAAAGTATTTCAGTTGTTGTACTTGCTTGTTTCTTGTATCTCCAACTCACTTAGTAGATTAATAATTTATACACACTACTATTCCTTGGTGTATTTTAACATAACCAATATAGAAAAGAAGTGCTTTTAAGAATTTCTTTCCAATACTCACGGGACACTTTAGGCGCCACACTTGAAACCTTTTACAGCCTTTATCAATAAGATCATACAAAAGAAAAATAAAGATAAATTGCTTAAAGGTATCTCTTTAATGCTTCCATATTTCTTTACGTCTACTGTGGACACAAGATTAACAGTAGAATGTGATTATCCATGTTGAGTCTTTATTTGATTACAATGAGTAATAGAAAAATTTAATAGAGCAATTTGCGTGCGCTAACAAATTATTGATGACGAGCGTAATCTTTGTAGAATGATGCTACTATCCCGTGTTTTCATTGGCAGTGATATATCAACCATATAGTGAGTGTCTTCTTCTTTTATGTGCCCTGTCCTTTCAAGACGTAGGCGATCATGGCCTTCCACATCTCCCTATTCTTGGTGGCTCTTAGCACGCTTTTTCCTATTGCACCATGCAACCCTCGTTCCGTCAATCCACCTGATCAGGTCCTTCAAATATGTTATCCGCTGCTTTCTCCTGTCTCATTTTCCCTCTATCTGGCCAGTTAGCATCATATTCTCCAAGCCCTGTCTCCTCATTGCATGTCCCAGGAACTTCAGCTGTCGCTTCCTGATGCTCAGTATTAATTTTTTTTCGTTTCCATCCTTTCCAGTACCTCATCATTGCTCACATGCTCGGTCCATGATAACCACAACATCCTTCTGTAGAACCACATTTCAGCTGCTTCAAGTTTTTCCTTCATCTTCGAAGATATTGTCCAACATTCGCTGCCATATTGAAGAACGGACATCACATAGAAATCCAGTACTCTCTTTTTTGTTTCTAGCGAAATTGTCCTGTTTCTTAATACTTTACTCAACTTCTGGAATGCTTCCTTCGCCATGCCAATTCGCCTTTGAATCTCTGTGTCGTACTTTCCGTCTTCTGTTGGAACACTTCCCGGGTTCTTTCTATTCGTTCTCTCATTAGCGTTAGTAGAAAAGCTGCACTGGAGGTAGTTTCATCCAAACACAACTAAATTGCTACCAAACTAAAACTTTAGCCTAAAACTCGAATTATCTTCTGAAATAGTCTCGTCAAATCAAAACTTCCATATTATGTTATGTATGGCGTTAAACCCGTTCAGAAATATAAACTATCAGTTATATCAAACCGCCTTTTCAGATTAATAGTTAAAAATAGTTCGAATAAAGCCTGTAGGTCTTAGCGGGGACCATCCTTCTTTGAGTCTTATGGACTAGCGCTACAGCATCATAAGTAACTGTCTGTATCAGATAACAGAAACGAAATCACTAGTGGACTTTCAACAACGGCAACATCTAGAATAGATAGCAGAGAATATAATGACATAATCATGACGTCAACTGGAGTGAGACGTGGATCTTGTATGCTGGTCAGAAGAGGAGGTTAAATAGTTTTCCCCTGAATTTAAGAAACAGTTTAAAAATCAAATGGCAAGGTAGGATCCCGCATACAGAAGCGCTCAAAAGAGGTGGAATTTAGTCACCATATTCCATCCCGCATAGATAACCCCAGAATTCCAAAATAAATAATGTATGAGGAACTGTCTGAGGGTAAGCGTTATGAGGGTACTTCGCTTCAAGGACTAGTGTAAAACGTCTGTGATGGAATTTTCTATCAATGTTGCGAATTGGGATGCTGTTGCCCGGATCGAGTTGGGAGCTGTTTTCGTGGGAGCCAAGAACGATGAAGAGAATAGAGTTCGGCGCGCCGTAGAGGCTAGACAAAGACACAAATGCCCCACGGTAGATAATTCTATAGTATTCTCCTTCTGTGGTCGAAAACCGCGCCGATCATGCATTAGTTGTTTTAGCCATGAACGGCGCTTTGTTTTAAGATAACTTATTTTCTGCTGCCGGCCGTCGTAACCGACGAAAAAGGTTAATTATTACTATTATTATATAGTTTTGACGTGAATCTCTAGAGTCGGTCAGACAGATAAGTCATTTGAACTTTCATTGATTTATTGAACACACACGTACACTGTATCTGTCTTTTTTTTCTTTCTTTCTCTGTCTGTCTGTCTGTCTGTCTGTCTGTCTGTCTGTCTGTCTGTCTGTCTGTCTGTCTGTCTATATATGTATATAGGGAGAAAGAGGGAGAGAGACAGAGAAAGAAAATAAACAGAAATCAACAGCGCATTGAAATTAGAAATTTATTTAGTTATATTAAAAAGCGCTTAAGGAACAGTTTTTATTCTTGGGACTGCATAAAATAAACGCTGCTGCATACTGGAAAGTTTCAACACATTTTAAATATTATTGCTTCTCTTCATTCGATAGTGTGTGTGTGTGTGTGTGTGTGTGTGTGTGTGTGTGTGTGTGTGTGTGTATTGGTGCACTTAGGGACGGCTGTCCAAAATCAGTGTGCACTACACAGTGACAAGATGAATATATATATATATATATATATATATATATATATACACAGTTAGAAAAATATAGTTTTAAGGTGCACAATATTTATAGGCAAAAGTGCTTAATATCATTGATAGAATATATATATATATATATATATATATATATATATATATATATATATATATAAGTCGTCACTTATGTCAACACCAAGCGGTGACATTCTGTTTCAGGCTAGAATGCAATTTTCAGTTGTTATTTTTTACCATGTTTTATAAAGAAACTATTCTGTTTTCATTTTCTATTTAGGCTTTTCCTAATCTACAAGATGTCCTCTCAAAAAACAAAAACAAAAAAAAAAACAGTAAATTTGATGCAGTTTATTTAAATGTTGAAATTTCTGTTAGAGTCATTTGGAACAAAAGAAAATGTTAGAAATTTAGTAGCTTAAAGCGGAACAACGACATAAATGTTAAACGTGGTCTTAAAACTAAAAAAGTTAATTTTTTTATATGTTAGTTAATTTTTTCATGATATAGTAAAGTTAACATTTCTTGTTTTTGTTTTTTTTTGTTTTTTGCGGGGACACTCTGTATTTGCAACCAATTCAACACCAATCAAGCAACATTTTACTTTGTTGAATGTCCTTTTTATGCATTACGTCGACCTTCATTTTCGCCGTTTGATTACTTCTATGATATCGTTAATCTTGATCTACGCTCTGAACCACGTTAGCCTCTTTTTCTTTGTAATTCTTAGCGCTGTCTTTTCCAGTGCGTTTTTGAGTCACTTTCCGAGCAATTCTGTTAACACTTCCGCTGCTGTGGACGTATTTATTCCTCTCTCCGAAACTTACATTGCTCGCTGCCGACGTTTTCAAAACACCGAGAAATGTCGGCCCTTAGCGTTTACGCTATAGATGAACTTTTAGTGTTATTTGAAAACCAGCGTAAACATATAGTAGCGTAAAATATGATATGCTTTTCTGGTGTAATTTCTGTTGTGTGCTGTGGGTGTTGTTTAACATGGACTACAGAGCATCTGATCGAAACTAAAATGGCGGAATCCATGAGAAAACGTTGTTAGTATTCTAAATACCCAGTAACGAAACAAAATGTTTGCCGATTCAGATTCATAAAAATAATTTTTCGATGTATTAAAATAGGCTTTATTATGACGATTTAAGAGAGATCTCAGTTGATAAGAAGGAAAAAAGTGACGATGATTTTTAGCTTCCAGTTTTAGTGGTCGTACGAAGAATCCTGGCTGTCGTAGTGCATGTAAAAGAGGCTGTTTCCTTTTTATCGCCAGTCAAAAATGTAATAATGCAATGGTAAAAGTGATTAATTCCATGGTTATCACACATGCATCAGAGCCGGACATTTACATTCATTTATAGTCTTTACATTTTGGAAGCACATAAACAACATACTTTTCGAAATAATTCTGTTAATGTTATAATCTCTCCTTTATCGTTATAAATATACACATTGCTTGACTTGTACTTCATCATCCATCCAGAACTATACAACTGAACATTGCTTTTGTTTTTATTTTCATTTAATTTCAGTTTCTTAAACTTCCTCAACGTGTCATGTTATTAATTATCCTCAACAAGTCGAGTTTTTCATATAGATGGTGCGGAACGCGTTCAGAAATGGCTAAACGAAAACCACTTTCTGTGTAAAACCACTTTCTTTCAATACTTTTCATGAGGTTATATGTTTGGGTGGGTAGAGTGATATAAGCGTGGAATTATTTCAACCATTCAAGCTAGTAACGTTTCACAATCACCTAGCAGACCTGACTACTTCCTTGTCATGCTGAAAGGTTGGACACCTAATGATACACTTTACCTAATAGTTGCTGCGTCAGCGGTAGTTGGGAAATATTTGAACTTTGATCCGAGCGTCCGTGCTTGTGTTCCCCACTTTAAAAACTGACCTTGTGTCAAAACTCACTCTTGTGGGGGAGTGGGTAAACATTCCTAATGATACACTTTGCTTTGAATGTTTGTCATAAAAAGTTCTCACCGGACATAAAGTTGAACTTATATTTACAATCGATTCTATGGTTAAATGGTCAGTTCCTTGTACCGCTACAGAAATTACCTGACTCCTTCTACCAGACCAAAAATGGAGTTTTGCTGCCATATATTGGTTGGAACTGCTCATTTATCACTTTCCAGCTTTAACAAATTTTAAAGCGTCTATGTAACCTTGTGAGTCATTGACCTCTTTCCCACATTCGAAATGTCGCAAGATTATTGTTACTATGTCGCTATTTCTATAGCAAATGCCCCGACAAGCTATATTCTTTAGTGCCTTTAGTTTAGACGGTTAAAATCATGTATACAGGGTCAAATCCCCACTCATTTCCTTCGTAGTCTATTGGTAAAAAAGAAGTTCCATTAAGATAGCTTCTTCCCAAGAACCGGTAGTCTATGGCAGGGGTTTTCAAACTGTGGTCCGCGGACCACAGGGGTCCGCAAGGATAAGATAGGGGGTCCGTGGATTAACTCATCACGTGAAATTTAAAGGATAAATTTTCAATGTCTGGATATTGATTTTTACTTATTAATGTCATCAAATGACAAAAGCTTGCACTATCGCCCATTACATGTCAACGTTATTTATACAAAAATTATTTTACACATGCAAGAGCTTGTTCAAATTTACTTTTTTTTTTACAGAGCAGAGTGCAAGTGTAACCCATGGATAAATTTTTAAAACGGAAACCTCATGATGAAATCAACACAGAATCCGCTATAGAGACGGAAGAGATTGTTAAAAAAGCCAAAAAACAAATTAAGATAGTATGATGTGGAATATATTCGATTTGGATTCATTGAAAGTGTATCTAATGCTAACAGACCACAATGTTTATTTTGTCATAAGCTGTTGTCGAATGAGGGGTCTGTAAGTCAAAAAGTTTGAAAACCACCATGTCTATGGAACAGCCTCCTGAGAGGATGCTTCCTTAGTCACGATAACCTTAACCTTTTCAAGTTTTTGGCGTAAGCGTTATCTACTGTCAACAACTTCATTTAATAACCTATTAGTTTGCATTGCATGAAATTTAGTGTAAAAAAAAAAAAACAACACAAAAAGACATTAATAACTGAACAACTGCACTATGAACTTATAGAATAAATTATTTTCTTATTTACAATGTTCGGACTGTTGTCCTCATCTTTACAGTCATATTCCCGACCTTTCGGCCGTTGTACTCTCCGACCTTTTTCATGTGATTGGAATTTTGAACCGAATCTTTTATTTCGATCACTGGAGTAGATTGTTCTTGTTCCACGAGTCAGGCTATTTCCGGATGTTTTATATATCTCTGTTTAACTCAACTCTCTAAGTTGTTATTCGCTACTGCTGTTGCCAGGTATTGAACTCTCGGCTCTTTGGGTTGAATTCCTGGATCCAACTAACGCTTTTATCCACTAAGCGATGGAAGAAAATGTTCGAAACTTTTGTATCAACGTAATAGAATGGTCCATTCAGACCATTTTCCTCCTCTTTCGCTGTTTTTTTTTATAAAAATGAAACATTTCAGCCGCTTTACCCACCGGCCTTCTTCAAGTGCCTGTCACTTTCAGAATGTCAACTGGAATCATTTTTATTATTACCGGGGTTGTGTTCGTATTCCTACTCTTGTCACGCCCAGTGTTTTTCCAAGAGAATTTCAGAACTTGTAACTGTCATTTACTTCTTTTTCACTGAACAGCTTCTCCCCTGAGCTAATGTGAATGAACGGTGAAATATTTCGAACTGTCTTTGTCTCGATTTCTAAAATAAATTAACTTCTCTCTTTTTTTTTTTTACCGTATTTAATAGTGGTTGTCATAAGGAATGAAAATAAAAAAATGCTTTCCTATTTTAAAATTTTTTGTTACTAACGTCTAATTAGTGTCAGCGTAAAATGTACTTGTGAAATGTTGAATTATTAATATTGTGAGATGGATTTTTGTTCAGCACATATATATTTTCTAAAATTTATAGAGAGATATACGGACATGAATATGAGTAAACTGAGAGAGAAAGAGAGTGAGAGGAAACAGAAAGAAGGTAAACACATTGTCAGATACATATGAATAGACTGAAACGGATAGAGAGAGAAAAGTTAAACATATATATATATACAGTTCGATTCTGATTAACTTTCCTCTCGGGTACAATGAATTTAAGCGCAGTACTAGATTGGCTGCAAGGTCTCATGATTTTACAGCTGAAATGGTTAAATGTAACTAAGTTCTATGAAAACAGTTTCTTCTATTGAACTTTTCGCTTGTAGAACTATCTTCCCTTCCGGCTTCTTGCTTCCCAGTGAAATATTCAAAAATTTAAATGCAATGTCAATCGTTATCTTTTGTCTTTTTACTTCGTGTTTTTTTATTATTATCTTTCTTTATTAGTGTTTTTTTTTCTTACATTTTCTCACATTCAGTGATCATTGCGTCTTAGTGGCTTTATTGCTTTGCTCAGGGGTGAAAAGTTTAAAAAACAAAAACCAACAAATAAAATAAACAGATATAATGGTTGGACTTTCGGTATTTCGATATATTAACCCTTGCTATGTTGATTTATTTTGAAATCATACATTTTAACGTGTATCGTATATACTCCAATATAGTCTTCATGATCAGTTTTTACGCAAAAATATAGGGTCTAACTATACACAGGATATTTTTTGAAGAGGTTAAAATTCGTGCATTTTCGGTAATCGTAATCTACCTAGTAGGCGTACAATTTCAGGATACTTTTGGTTCGCCTAAACCTTACAGGTAAGTTTCTCTAGCCTGCCTTCTGAAGCCTCGATTTTTTCTTTCTTTTGCTACACGAACAACGGAACGTCATTCAGTATATGTGCTGCTTAAAATCTACAAATAACTTATGTAAAAGAAGAATTAACAATTTTGTCTATCTCCAATTTGCGTCCATCTTCGTTTGCCGTTGTAGTTATTTTCCAGCGTCACCACTGTTGTCTGATACATATCTACACGTTTCAGTTGTTCCATATTATGTCGGAAAAAATCTATTAATTCTTGAGTTATATAATGTATTTGTTGATTCTAAGTGGTATGCATAATAGATGAAGTTTTGCACTTCATGTAGAGACAAAAGGGAAGAAACAAAAATATGGTATCCTAATCTTAGTATCAAATACTTTACGGTAAGTGATTTTTCTCACCATTTTGGGATAACTTTATAGAAAAAAGAATGAGGAGTGAAGACCATTTATTTGCGATAAAATCTGTCAAGGATGATGCCCAGTAATGCACTATTTGACTATGGTAGGGTCTACTAGCGTTGCCCAGGAGCTGGGGTCGCATTATAAACATGTTTTTGCAAATAAATAAATAAATAATAAATAAATAAATTCACGTGTCACAATAAACATTAAACTTTTTTATATTTGATTCTGTAGGTAAATATTAATTGGGATTATACTTGATTTTATATAGTAAACATAGGCCGTGTTTAAACTTGAGTCTATAGGTAAATAAGGGTCGCTCTTAATTGAATCTGAAAGTATCCATTCAGTTGTTGAACTCTCATCCATCTGAAGGGGATGCATATGGGCTATTCTCATTGATAAAGAACAGATAGACATTACCAGAATGAGATAGATAGATAGATAGATAGATAGATAGATAGATAGATAGATAGATAGATAGATTGAGATCCCTGTTGAAGTACATAAATTCCGCTAAAGAAAGGATCGTTCGCATTGTCTTGATGATCCTGATTTTAGTCGACTTCTTAGATAGATAGATAGATAGATAGATAGATAGATAGATAGATAGATAGATAGATAGATAGAATAATTAATTATGAAGACATATGCTGCGACACCTTCCTTCATTTTCTTTTATTGGATTTTTTATGCCAAAATAAGATTTATTAAAAATGATTTAAGTCATAACTAAATTATGGTTAAGTTTATACTTGAGCCTGTAGATAGATGTTGGTCGTGTTTATACTTGGGTCGATAGCAAACACTGGTCAGGTTTATACATAAATGTATTGGTAAATGTTGATGTAATTCTGAAGGACAAACTTCTCTTCTAGATCTCTTCTTAATTTGCTCCCTGATTAATGTCATGCTATGCAGGTCTGCTCACTTGGTAACTCTGATCATGCAGTGATGTCAGTAAATATCTCTTTCTGCTGCATCTAATTACCAACAAGCTATCTTTTTGTTATCAACGTGCGAATTGGACTAGTTTCATGCTTTCCTTCGTGGCGTCTCTTGGAACAAATATTTTGTCTCCCTGTTCAAGTCTGTGCCTCTGAGGTCTCCACGTGCGTGAAAGCCGGCACCAATACTTTCATTCCAGCAAAAAAATTTAAAGTTAAATATCGTTCATCTTCTTAATTCTCACCTGCATGCTCGGCTGCTATTGCCGAAAAGAATCACTTCTTCCGGCTGTGATTACAATAGATGTCTCTTTCTCTTGATTCATAATTAATGTAGGTGTGTTCTAAATTATGTAAAATTATTGTTTGCTGATAGAGTGCAACAATGTATAGCATCTGGTAAACTTGGCTCTAGAGAGTACTGACGTCCCTGCAAGAGTGTGCTGAACAACAGAAAACTCTTGATCCCTCCTCTATTCAATCAATTAAAGGTCCCCACGTCTACAGAAAACAAGGTTGAATGCTTTGCTCGCAAATACTCTTCCAACTCCACACTTGACTCTTCTAGAATACCTATACCCAATTTTTCACCTAGACCAGAAGCTCAAATGTTATATAACCTCGTCCCGTCTCTGGTCTCAGATAGTATTTCAAAATTAGACTCCCATAAGGCAATCGTAGGTGATGGAATCCTAGTCATCGTCCTAAAGAAATGCGCCCACTTCAGTTATCTCCAAACTCTACAACTATTGCCTTTCTGCTACATGCTTTCCTGCTTGTTGGAAGTCCTCATTTGTAGTTCCTGCTTTTAAGAACTCTTATGAACTCTCAGAATCCTCTAACTATCGTCTTATTAGCCTCTTACCGCTTTTTGGCAAAGTATTCCAGACTCTAACCAACGCTGAAGTATTTAATCATCACACTTCTCATGACCTACTCTCTTTGTCAAACAATATGGCTTCCACTTCGCCAGGTCTACCGCTGATATGTTAACGGCTATCACTAAATATATATACCAGGCTCTGGATAATAATGGCGAAGCTCGAGCTCTAACTCCAAATATCTCGAAAGCGTTTGACAGGGCTTGGCATGGTGGACTTCTGCGCAAGCTCTAGGGCAACGATATTTCTGGACGGTTGTTTGATTTAATCCAGTCGTTTCTATTGAATCGTGAAATGAAGGTCGTTTTGAATCGGCAAGCTCTCGGGTCCTTGCAAGCGAACGTGGATATCCTGCAAGGCTCTATCCTAGGTTCTATGGTGTTTCTGGTCATCAATGATCTTCGTGATGTCATCAGTTCCCAAGTAGACATTTGTGCAAATAACACCACCATTTACTCCCGTTTCAATATAAAATCTGGCAAAACTGAAAAAATAAACTTCGCTGCTGCTCTTGAAATGAACCCCAAATCAGTGGTTAACTGGCTTAAGAATTGACTTGTAAATTTTAATGCCTCCAAAACAAAACTGCTCTTCTTTGACAACCATAGAGAAATTTACTTGTTAACCATCAGCAAGGTTGATGCAGGTTTCCTTGGCCTCATTTTTTTAACCAACCTGAAGTAAAAACGAACACATAGCTGCATTTTCTGCTTGGAAGGTTGGGTCTCTGTGTTGAACCAGAAAATCATTCTCGTCTGAATTCATCTTGCACAATTATAAACCTACTTACTTATTCGTCCATGCATTGGATACTGTTGTCATATCTGGTCGGGTGCTCCTGCTATTTATCTCGAGGTTCTCGACAAAATCCAAAGAAGGATCTGCAATGTAATCTGTCCTGACTTGGTATCTCGACTTCAGTCATTTTCTCACCGCCGTGACGTGGCTTCCCTCTGTCTTTTCTACAGTTTTTTTTTATGTCAACGGCGCTGACAAGCTTTTTTTACTTGGTACCCCGACCACGTGAATTTAAGCGTGCTACTAGATTGGCATCTAGGTCTTACTCATTCACTGTTGAAATAGTTAACTCGAATTGTTTCTTTTCTCGCACTTCCCGCCTCTGGAACTCCCTTCCGTTTACTTTCTTTCCTGATAGCTACAATTTTCAAATATTTTAAATGCAACATCATTGGTTATCTTCTATCTTCTTGAATCCTGTTCTTCGTTTATCCTTTCTTCGATACCTGCTGTACCCAGTATTTTCTTTCACTGTAAACCCCCCACCGCCAACCCTATGGACTAGAGGTGGTTTTGCCTTGATTTGGGTGAAATGATTAAAAAAGTGAATGTCGACATTGTAAAAAAATGATTTCATCACAATCAAGTCGTTAATACTTGAGTCTGCAAGAATCCATCAAGTAGATGAACTCTTTTCAGTGTATGCAATCGACGTACTCTAGGTCTCACCGAGAGGGAATAGATAGATATATACCGCCTGAAATATATAGATAAAATCAGCCTGCAAGCTTTTCTCTCTCTATCTCTCTCTCTCATTTTTTTTAAAATTTTACTTTGGAATTTCCCTTTCATTCAGTTACCATATGTTTACTTTATTTTATAGTCTTTCCTCATTTTTCTTTCTGTCTTTCTCGTTCTTTCTTACTGAATCCTATTTATCTTCCTGAGGCTTTCTTTTTTATTTCTTATATGAGTCTTCTTTCTTTCTTTCTTTCTTTCTTAGTCGTACTACTATTATTTCTAAATTTTCTCTTTGATTTTTTCTTTCTGAGATGTGTATGTCTTTGGTTCTTTCTTGTCAGGAAATTGGTACAGGTTTATTGTAATAATTCCTCTATTTAACATACTAGCTAGAAATATGAATATGAATAGAACAATTATTACAAGACTAAAACTGTCCTATCTATCTATCTATCTATCTATCTATCTATCTATCTATCTATCTATCTATCTATCTCTTTCACGCTCTATTTTACTAACCGTATCAATTCCTTTCTTCTTATCTATCTATCTATCTATCTATCTATCTATCTATCTATCTATCTATCTATCTATCTCTTTCACGCTCTATTTTACTAACCGTATCAATTCCTTTCTTCTTATCTATCTATCTATCTATCTATCTATCTATCTATCTATCTATCTATCTCTTTCACGCTCTATTTTACTAACCGTATCAATTCCTTTCTTCTTATCTATCTATCTATCTATCTATCTATCTATCTATCTATCTATCTCTTTCACGCTCTATTTTACTAACCGTATCAATTCCTTTCTTCTTATCTATCTATCTATCTATCTATCTATCTATCTATCTATCTATCTATCTATCTATCTATCTATCTATCTCTTTCACGCTCTATTTTACTAACCGTATCAATTCCTTTCTTCTTGTCTATCTATCTATCTATCTATCTATCTATCTATCTATCTATCTATCTATCTCTATCTATCTCTTTCACGCTCTATTTTACTAACCGTATCAATTCCTTTCTTCTTATCTATCTATCTATCTATCTATCTATCTATCTATCTATCTGGAATCTCGAGGTGGTGTAATGGTTAGCAAGCTTGTCTCGCTAGAACCATTGCAATTGAATAGTGAATTCGATCCTCGCTGGGTGCCCCGTAATTTCGGCTTTGTGCCACATCTAAGCGGTGTTTAGAAAATCAACTCTCTAGGTAGAATAAAATTGTAAAAATTGAGTCATCTTCCTTCCGCTTTTTGTGTCCAGACCAGCACTTTCGCTCAAATAGATTTGCTGTTCAATAATAATGTAGTTAAACCACGTATGCTTGAGTGTACAAATTACACGTATTAAATATGAAAGCAAAAGTGCATAAACCCTTACTTAAATGCATTTTTCTATAAAATCAATCAATCTTTCTTCAAATTTCGAAAAATTTAAGACTATAAGTCTTGCAAATCCTGTCACGCGTTTTTCAATCCTAACGGCCCTTGTACCGACAACTAGCGTGTCATCTAATACACATAACTGCAATTAAATAACGACTTACAAAGTAAATTTATCATTTAATAATGCAAAAGACGAGTTGCTGTTTGGAAAGTGTCTAGCAGACACCACCAGGTGTTTTCCGTATAATTAATTCCTTGAGTATCCTTTTCTTTTATTCCTATCACAAAAGCAAACGGAGATTTATAACTATTAGTCTTGCTGAAAGGATCGTCAGTTCTCAGTCCTTTATAGCTTGGGAAGAAGGTGGGTAGATATGTTGTAAGGCAGGTGAGAAGGTAAATAACTTTCTTGCATAAGTATATTAGTAAAGTTATTCAATACATAGATTGTCTTTAAGAGCTAAAAGATTTTTCTTATTTTTTTTATTCACCGTTCTTCCTCTCTACTTTTCTCTCTCTCTCTCTCTCTCTCTCTCTCTCTCTCAAACATCTTCCTTTCCTCTCTTTGAAACATGTTTTATTTTTTATTTGGTCTGTTCTTTTTTTACTTTGTATTTCCGTTTCATTGAGTCATCAGATTTGTCTTTCCTTTTTAGTCGTTTCTACTCTTTCTAGTTTTCTTTTTGTCTTTTTAAATTGATTTTTCTGAATTTTTTTCATCTTTCTTCGTCTTTCTGAGTTTTTCTTTCTGGGTCTTTTTCTCTTTCTGAGTTTTTCATTCTTACATGAGTCTTTATTTCTTACTTTCATTTTCCCTTGTCTCTTTGCTTTCATCTTTCTGCCTATCACTTTTTCTTTTCTACCTTCTTGTGATATCCGCCATCTTATCAGTAAACGTGTAGGTACAGAATAACAATTATCAGTCATGTCAACTAGCGTGAAAATGGCACTTCAAACCGGGCTTAAATTTATACCAAATTAGTAGCTGGCAATTTCTATAGTGTACATTATTTCTTTTTTGTAATGTACTTTATTAAATTAGGTTTAAAAAAAAAAACACCTTTCAACAAATCGGTACTTCAGCTAGAAGACATAGTCGAGATTTTAAATTTATATTTTCATCTTTTTCAACGACTGATGAGACTATCAATATTTATTACATTTTAGTAAGACACAAGACCCAAACGAGTGAGATAAACAACAATAACTAATAGTACAAGATAACAATTCTAATAATATATTGTGATAAATTATATGACAGACCAAAGAAACATTGCTACTGTATAACATATTAGGTGCAATAAGAGATTAACAATAATAATTAATAATAAAACAGAATAATTATAAAAATATATACTTTAATAAAAGTTAATCGACAAATAGAAGATTCGTTCTTAACCTGGGCTTTGTTAGGCATAATGAGAGATTAATAATAATATTTTCCACCCGACAACTAGTTTCCCACGGACGTAAGCTTATTGCTACTCTCTATCACTATTATATAGTAAATTCCTTCGTTCCACCAGTTCAGAATCTTACAGCCAAGACTCGTCATGTTATATGCGCAGAAGTGAAACACCCTCCTTCCGTTCGGGTTCATTTAGAAGAAGTAAATTCAGTTTTGGTGCAATAGATATCGGCTCGGAATGTGAAATCGGAGAGCTGAGTTCCAGTTGCATTCGATGCATTCACTTACGCGAAAATACCATTAAGAAAAGGCATTAATCCATCATTCTTCCCTCCAGCTATGGTTTGAATAGCAGGACAGATTGGATTCTATAGCCTTGATTGGCAACCAGTCTACCGCAACCAGAAATGGCAACATACTGCGAAAAGATCTTCCTAGTCAGTCATAGTTCGAAAAAGACATGATCGCCCAAGCATATATCACGTATAGTAGTGTGCCTCACAGCACTTAACTGATTGACTGACTGAAGTTCAATTGGGACAACTACTTCCAAATGCCATTGCTTTGTGAAACAGACGGCCATGAGTATGCTATCCCAACTACTAAAGTTTTAACTTCTTCAAGTCTAGAGTCAACCGTTATCTATCCTGCATAACTTCATAATCTGCATTTCCATAATCAATAGTATTCAGTAACCACCTAACTTAAGTGGCTCTTGAGCCTCATACTGGGTGAGCGATAGAGTAAAACAAGAACAATTTTAGCAATATAATGTAATAAATATTATGCGAAAGATTAATCTTACTGACGATTTTATTAGCCACAATACGAGATTAACATTAACAACAATGTGTAATAATAAAATACAGCTATTATAACAATATAACGCGATAAATGTTACGCTATTAATAGAAGATTCGATCTTATCGCCAATCATAAGTACGAATTCTTTTCTTTCCTTATCAAATAGAAAACTAGAAGCTTTTAATTCAAAGGCGATACTTCGCGGTTTCTCTTTGACTTATCAGAACTATCATCTACACCAGACATGCGTTTTGAGATCATTATTAAATAAAACTTAATTGTTTATTTCTGAGGCAGGGCTGATGTCAAGCTACTCAATGCCCGAGATTTGCCCTAGAATATGCGCCCACTCCTCCCTGCTCAACAGGTTTTGAAAGGTAATTGCGCAAGATTATTTTAGATTAACCGGATAACTACAATATATTAAGTAGTACACATTAAGTAGCTCCTTTTATATGGATTTTAGAGCACTAGACGGTCACCAAGTTTGCTTAATGCGTAGAAGCGCCGGCTGTATTCTGGGGTTGATACACGTGATTCAAACATTGGGTAAGGGAGCATATCTTCTGGTTATTAAAACAAAAATAAAAAATGAGTGAGGTAACAGTGAAGGTCTTAGCATTTACTTGAACGCACTGACACTCTGACTTATTTTTTCACATACCATGTCCTTTTAGTTATGTGGGCGATCATGGCTCGCCACAACTTCCTGTCTTTTCTTGATCTAAGAAATTTTTTCCCCTTTACCATTCTTCTTTGTCTTTTTTTACCATTCATTTATTCAAAGTAGTTAAATTATTTGCTATTCCATTTGTTTCTTTTGCTTTCAATATGTCATATGAGTGTTAAAATTACCTTGTTTTCTTTTCTTCAGTAAGTGCTTTACAAATTTCAGCTGCTTTTTTCTTTGTTTTACATTTACTCAATGACGAAAAGATGATCAAATTTCGAATCTAAATTATCAATTTAAAATTCTGCATTTATTAGAAAATAGGTTAGCTTTAAATCCAGAAGTAGTCACAAAAATAACTCTAAAGTGTTGCATATTTCGGCTTATACTTTTTTCCTGTTACCCAGGGGTTATTGCCAGAAAGAAAGGGAAATTAAACCCTTGCGACACTTCAATTTCATTCAAATTGTATGTGCATGTGTATAATGTTTAATTCAATTCCATTTTTTTCTGTAAATTTAAATAAAAGTCATTCTGTTTATTACCGAATAATTTATGAAAAGTTAAAAAATATACATTTTTTGTTTTCAAATTTATATATATTTTTTTGCTCAGCTCTGGGGAGAGTTTGTCCAGTCTGTATGGGAGTGAAATTTATTATTTCTAACTCAGTCAAATTATACAGATAGGTAAGTGTGCTAGGTCATTCTTTTTTCTTATTGCTACTAATTTCAGTATTTCTTACTTGCTTTTACTGTACATTTGTCTCTTCGCATATAGCGAATTTAAAGGGAAAAGAAAAGTATTTTGTTCCTCCAGTTAAAAAATGAGTGAGCATCATTTTGGGCATCCAAAGGCTTGTTTATTTCGTCTTTTGTATGGTCTTTTCTTTAAACTTGCTAGAGAAGGTTCTGTAAAAAGTTATTTTGGCTTTGAAGACTTATCTCGACTTATACTAAGTTAAAACTTAGTAAATTTTTTTCTTTTTTTTAATTGAACTAGATAGTTCCTACTATCGCCCGGTTTCACACCCCACCCTCTTCTTTTAAACAGGAGTAGAGGTGTTTACCTTGTTTCTTGTTTAGGAAGGGGTTCCCGGTTCTTTTTTCTCTCTTTCGGTCTTAGTGTTAGTTCAGTCGCAAGCTTTTTGCAGCATTTGAGGATGGTGACAACGTTTCTTCATTCTGAGGGTACTGGGTAGGCAGTTTCCTGGTTGATGCTTCTGACTGGTAGTTAGGAGCCGAACTCTTGCGTGGCGTCTGGAGAGGCTGCTCTGATCAACAGTTGAATAATATCGGGGTTTCTTATAGTGCCATGTCGTGCATGGATGGGGGTCCCTGCATGAACCTCCGAGGCTACATTATGCTGCAGGCTGCGCCAGTCTCTATCCTACACATGCTGCATACAGTGACCGGCTGAATCTACTCTAGACCTTTCTCTCTTAATAAATCACTATGAATACACGCAAACAAAATTGCAAAACTAAACCAGCTAATCAGATAACGCCCAAACCTGTCGGCGTCTTCTTCACAAACATACGAGGTATTTGCACTAACTTTTACAGCATAGAATCATTCCTTTTAACAAACTCACCAGACATCTTAGCTCTCGGTGAAACTAACCTCGACCCTTCTATACGGACTAATTAACTGATTAATTCAATTTTCAGTTGCATTGGTTAGATTTTCTGCGTGAGTAATCTAGGATTTTTACCTACACAGAAAATATTACTGTCGCACCTAAGAAAGAATTCTGAACCTTGAAATCAAAAATATTAAAATTAAGCTAATACGAAAGAAGATAAGATAAAATACAATTTATTAGTAACCTGGTCGTATTACTTACTAATATTTTTTGTTATGTTTGTTTATTGGCGACGAATAATACTTCCGTTTCCATAACAACGGAATATGTCATTACCGAACTCTATGTGTATGTCTGTCTTGTGCATAAGTGACTTGTATATACTTGTGCCATTTAATGTATACACAAGCACACAAAATATATGTATAATTTGACTGAGTTAGAAATAAGACATTAAAATAATACATTTCACTTCCATACAGACTGGACAAATTCTCCTCAGAGCCGAGCAAAAAAATATATAAATTTGAAGACAAAAAATTTATATTTTATTTTACTTTTCAGAAATTATTCAGTAATAAACAGAATTATTTTTATTTAATTTAAAAAAAAAGGTCGCGATCAGGCTGCGTGACCAATAAATATATAAGGTTTTATATTATGAAATAGTTTTTTTTTTTTTACAGCCACTATCAAAAACCAAAAAGTTTCGGGGGGAAAAGAAAAGTTTGTAGTTATGACTCGACATGGCCAAAATCAATTCCCAGCCAGCTTGAACAAAAGGAGAAATCGAAACAAAGATGTATACCAAATGAACAAACTCTTCCATTCTATTTTAATCTCTACCTTTTTTTTTTTTTAAATCCACACAGATATTGCTTTATAATAAAAGTACTTGGTCGTGGCTCACTTCATAAAGATGCCTATTCTTTAACTAATAACGTTGTCAAATTTTTTGGGATGATGATTTATCAGTATTTACATTTGAAAATATTTTCTTCATTTATATTTTTATTATCACAAAGTTTCAGTCGTTGTGCCTTCCGACAAGTATCTCTTTGTCCGAGTAACCTTCAGGGAATTTCGAACTGATTTCTTTATTCAATCTACGCGAGAGGATTGTTCTCGTTCCGTTGACCATGTCTACGGAAGTTCTCATCTAGTTCTTCCTTTATAGTTTAGTTGTAGTTCGCTCTGTTTACAGTGTGTTTAAGTGTGTAATACGCAGTTCAGGGATTAAACTCACACCTGCTATGTGGTGAAACAATGCTTTAAACCACTCAGATAGTGTCCCATGGGAAAATCCTGAAATTCATTCTTATAGTATATTTACTTCACTTGTCTTTTTCTGGCTTTCAAAATCTGGCATTCCAAAGTGGTCACCAACCTAAACATTGGTCAGGTTTCATCATCACTTAACTTTCCGAAGCAGGTTGTATGGGAGATGCTTACAGCACGATTGTACCGTAAAGTCCAAAAATAAAAACTTTGTTCAAATTCACAAATGAACATCAAAACTACTCATATACTTGTACAATTTGCGTTACTCTGCCTCGGGCTTGTTTCATTGGCGCCCCTGGTCGGTATTTGAACACAGATGAAGACCAGCAGCTTATCCTGTTCACATAGTTGACTGTTGTGTTTTAATTAAATTGATTGATTTTTTAAAAGTTAATGATTGATTGTTGATTAGCATATCTGTTGAGCGAAGAAAATTTTTGTAACTTTTTTGTGAACATAGGACTTTAAATGTACGCACACAATAGACACTAATGATCATTTTTGGAGAGATTTTACAAAAGTTATTAGAAAAAGAAAGCGAGAAGAATAGACTAACCATCAGTTGTAAGAAATCAGAATGGATGGTCGTCAGCAAATTGGGACATCCCAAGATCTAAGCAACAAATTCGAGATGTCAAAATCAAGAAAAAATAAATAATGTTGGAATAGCGAAGGATACCTTCCAATAGTTAAACAGTGATAAAAGACAGAGGAAAGGGTGCTGAACTGCGATGTATTAACCACCCTTATATATGACAGTGAATGCTGGGTACCTTTCTCAAAGATGAAGAGAAGATGAGATTTTCGTGGATAGGAAATTAAGAAATAAAGTCAACCTTCTTCTTCACTTTTACAAAAATTCACAATGACGTGTAAAATCCTGGTTTCTCACAAAAAGAAAAAGGATTGACCATGTGCTTTAAGAAAAAATCGAAACCGGATTTCGCAAGTAGGTGTTGAACTGATTTTATGACCAATGGAAGCAGCTTGCAAGACCAAAAGGGACTTAGCGTCTAGAGCAAAAATCTAAATTGCTATAAATGTCTTCGATCAGCGTCAGTAAGTCAATCAGATGGGAGCAGCGAGAGCGAGAAAAGCTTAAAATCAACTCGGGACATTCGTCCTCTTTCTCTTTCTTTCTCGCGTGCTGATTTCTTCTACTTTTTCTTCTCCATCCAAAGACATTCCTACTGAATATATACATACATACATACATACATACATACGTACATACATACATACATACATACGTACATACATACATACATACATACATACGTACGTACGTATAAACTTTTCTTTCAACAAATTACTACTACGAACATTTGTACGAACTCTTGATACACTTAACTTTCTCATAGAACATTTACTACTACCTATTCTTGTTATCCTTTTCATTAATAAATTTCTATTTTAACATACAAAATGTATATTTTTATTCTTACACTATTCCACTATTCTACACTAATTCACACATTTCAACAACCAATCTACCAACGAACCTTCTGATAAACCTGATGATAATTCTGGATAAAACTCGTAAGCTGTAGGGAGTTCTGTTATGTATGACACAAGGCTGGATTAAATAAACATTAACCATCTTCCTAGGGCTTCAGTGGTGACCCCCGACGGTTGAAAAGAACACACACCCTATGGCTTCAAGTTAACAGAGATATGGTTCTACAGAAAAATACAATGGACGGAGTATGTGAACAAAGTTTTACAGAAAATAGTAACATGGCAACTGAAATTTCTGTGAAACGTAACGAGGAAAAAGCGCTTGGAGAATGACACACCCAGTACATATTAATGGCATTAGGGGTAGAAAGAAACATCGAGTAACCGACCTAAGAAGTTTGTATAAATGGATAGCAGGACAGGGGTTGGGGGTGGATAGTAGAAAGATAAACCTTACTAAGAATTACAACGAGTAGGAAATTGGGGAGTGTTATGATCGCTCACGTTATGAAGGGCAACGGTACACAAAAGAAGAAGATTCTTTGGAATTAGATTTAATTTTCTCGATCTTAGGCAGTATTAGTTGGTTTTTGCGCGACTACTACGGGTTCTACGTCTTGTAGGTTTGGGTGATAAAACGAAAAGCAATCACGTGGAATTTTTTTTATCATTTCACCCCATGCAAGGCATTCTACTGCCACTGTTGCGCAGGGGGGTACATAGGGGAAAGGGATGAGAAAGAGGGGTTAGTTATAGGAAAAATCAAGAGGAGGGTAATAGGCGGATAAGAATACCGAGGATGAGGGTGGAGTAGATGAAAAAAGAGCTTGAGAGAATGGATGCGAGTTAGTGAGATAGGAGATGTCTATTGACCTTACATTTAAATTTCTGGAAATTGTGGCTGTCAGGGAAGCAAGTATATGGAAGAGAATTCCATAGGTGGGAAGTGCGTGAAAAGAAACTGTTGCGGTTACATTTTATCGGTTTCACTGTAAAAGGGTGGGACCTAGTTGCTAATCTAGCAGCTCGTGCAAATTCATACCTAAGGGGCACCACTGATCGAAGTTCATAGGAGCAGAAGCCGTGAAAGTATTTATAGAAGAGGCACAGGGAAGCCACGTCACGCCGGTGAGACAGCGACTGCAGCCGAGCTGCCAAGTCGGTATCGATCACATTACAGATTCTCCGTTGGATTTTGTCAAGAACCCCGAGGTGAATAGCAGGGACACCCGACCAGATGTGGCAGCAGTATTCAATACACGGGCGGATGGTAGATTTATATATGTGTAGGATGGACTCAGACGAGAAAGACTTCCTGGCCTGCACAGTGAACCGACCTTCTTTGCAGCGGATTTGGCCATGCATTCGATATAGTCATTCTACTTGAGGTTAAGAAGGTGTAGTGTTTTACTCTCAGGGAGGCTAGCCTGTTTCATGCTAATGGTGGGTAGGAGCGATTGTCTATGATGGTTAATAGATAGCAGCTTCGTTTTGGAAGCATTAAAATTTACGAGCCATTTCTTACCCAAGTCCACCACGGATTGGAGGTCCTTCTCAAGCTCGACAAAGAGGTTCGCTTTTTCAACTTCTGTTATTATCTTTTAGACCATTAGCGCAGATCTTTTTTATGCAATTGATGTAATGTTCACTAGGTTTCACATTATCTGTACCGTTTACTAAAAACTTATAATAGCTGCTAGGAAAAAAAAAAACGAATTTTTCCAAGAGAAAAAAAAAAAACAAAAAAAAAAAACACCACGATAAAAAATAAAAAATTAAAAAAAGCTTAATTATACGAAGTAAATACGACAGAATAAGATACCATGATGGGCGGATGACTGAATGTTTGTCAATGCATGTTCTTGACTAGCGTATTATTTGCTAACTAGATTCAATGTCTTCTCTTTGTTGCTAGCTTAAATGATGACTCATGGAAGAATTGCTTCACGCTTTCTATGCCTAAAGACGCTGCTATATTTACTTCAATCTTAAAGTTATACAATTCTAACACAAGACAAAATCTCACGCGGACTGTCGCAAAATACTATCTCGTAACTGTAAATATAAGCGTATGAATATGTTCACATCTATCTATCTATCTATCTATCTATCTATCTATCTATCTATCTATCTATCTATCTATCTATCTATCTATCTATCTATCTATCTATCTATCTATCTATCTTCACATCCTGGAATGTGCGTTGTGGTGCAGTGGATATTGACTCGGAACGACAAATCATGGAACCGAGTTCGAATTCTCGTTGAATTCTTTGCATTCACTTACGCTCAAATACCATTGGGAAAGGTATTAATCCGTCTCTTCCCTCCAGTTATGGGTTAAATAATAGGATAGATTTGGTTTTATAGCTCTTGGCTGCCAACAAGTCTACCGCAGAAAGCAATAGCAACCTACTGCGGGACAAGCTTTTGCCTAGTTAGTCATGTCTCTTTCGAGACATGATCGCCCAAAGTATGTATCACGTATAGCACTGACTGGCTGCCTGTGTGTCTACCTCCATATGTTCACATCTGTCGACCTTAAATAGTGTTGTAGCATTTTTACTGTTACACTTTATGAGGTTAAAATATTGATGACAGAAGGGTTAACCTTGTATTCATGCGCTTTCTCTATTCGTTTGTCAGTCATTGTGGCATGCTAGTAACAAGATGTAGTAGGAATAATTGCAAGCAGCAAATATAAAAGAATCAGTGAATCGTGTTCTGATTACACTTTAGGCAGTTTATGCAACAATCCTTCTCACTTGAGTTCAACACCAAACGGCAACTGTCTGTTTCATGCTTGAACGCAATCTACAGGTCATCAAGATTCAAGTATGAAACAGACTGTCACCCCCTCTGTGTTGACTTCAGTATCCACTTTTATAATTACATACGCTCTATCACAGATATTTTTCTCATAAATATATATAAAATTGTATTTTATATACATATATATATATATAGAGAGAGAGAGAGAGAAAGAGAGAGAAACAAGGAGCGAGAAAGTGAGAGTGGTATATATATATATATATAGAGAGAGAGAGAGAGAGAAACAAGGAGCGAGAAAGTGAGAGTGGTATATATATATATATATATATATATATATATATATGTATTGGTATCCTTCGTACCTGGTAAGGTTAATTCCACAGGGGATTAAATCCGACGAGAACTCAATGTTAGAATATAACAGGGTATTACAATAAAAATAAGTTGGCTGTTTTTATAAATCAATTGGTAATAGCTTCTTTCGCGGATCTCTTATAGACCGCTCAACAGACCAAATTCATACACCAATAAATGGGTTAGATTTATCCTAACAAAAAGAATCAATTTTTTACTTCCCATGATTCTTTTTGTTTGGATAAATCCGCGAAATAAGCTATTACCAATGGATTTATAAAAACAGCCAACTTATTTTTATTGTATATATATATATATATATATATATATATATGTGTGTGTGTGTGTGTGTGTGTGTGTGTGTGTGTGTGTTTGTTTTCTCCAGTTTATCAACTATTTGTAGATTATTTAAAGCCAGAAAATATTTTTAAATTGTAAAAGTGTTGGCAGATATTAAAGATTAATGATAAAGTCCTACTAATTAACCCATGTCTGAGGGAGAAGAGCTGGATTCATACCTTTCCGAATGGTATTTGTGCGTAGGTGAATATAATGAACAGGACTGGAATTGGAACTCGGTTATACCATTTCCAATTCCGAGCCATTATCCATCGTAACACTCGCACACTTAAGCTTACAACACCCGTTATTTCCTAGGTACCGTTGTGGCAAGACGTTGCTTAACTTCAGTGACCGTGCCAAAACCTGTGTTTCAACGTGATATGGTCGTAAGCATGCACACATATATATATTCCACACACAAGCCTCTTTCGCTGAATCACAGCTCATCAGTGTAGCTAGACATCCACTTGCTTCTGAGCGGGATCGAAACTCAACCGATTTGGTGTTAGTCGGTGTCGCTACTCTCTAAGCCATAGGCACATGGAATCAGTGAAGGGGAATTACACGTGTGTGTGTGTGTGTGCATCTAAGAAGGCGTTAATGTATTATCTAGGTGTCTATCTATTAATGCACATTAAAGAACCATAATTTGCGATACAAAACTGTGAATGATGTCTTTCAGGATAATGTTAAAAACTAGTTTAATCCTGACAGTACCAATTACCATAACTGCTTAA
The DNA here is from genome assembly GCA_037127315.1 of Ascarosepion bandense. NCBI lineage: Eukaryota > Metazoa > Mollusca > Cephalopoda > Sepiida > Sepiidae > Ascarosepion > Ascarosepion bandense. Next base: position 116,129 of record JBBBDQ010028361.1, on the reverse strand, counting down.
GGAAAAATTAAATTTAAAAATACTTAAAAAACAAAACAAAACAAAACCTCCTATTGCGTTAAAATGATCATAGTATTTGTTGAAATGCATTGTCCAACTAACAACATTCAACACAAAAAGAACAAAGCTCATGATAGCTTTACACGATTTTTTGTATTCAATCTGTAAACCTATATGCTTATATAATATTTGTGGTAAGACTCAACCCATACCGGTATGAGCACAAATACATGAGTTACAATGTGCATGAGGTGTGCTGTATGGGCTCCACTCTGTTGTGTGTAGCCATGTGACTATCTTCGGGTGCATTGTACGCTCTTGTCTGTGTTGAATGTGTTCTGGTCTGTGATGACTAATACAGAAGCGATCAATATTTGGCCAACATCATCAATAATATCCTACCACAGAGACTACCGATATGAGCGGAGGCTGTCGGTCTAGCTTTCTTCATATTACTTCGAAAGCATGTACACTAATCTATCTATCTATCTATCTATCTATCTATCTATCTATCTATCTATCTATCTATCTATCTATCTATCTATGTCCATATTTATCTATCTTCGTCTTATATCTGTTAATTATGTCTTTCTAGTTTATCTGTTTAAGATTTCATTTAAGAAACAATGAGATTAAAAAACGATACTTATTTTCGAAGATAGGCGCGATACAATCTTTTTCTCACATATACCGTATTAAAATCTCTCTATATAATTTCCGAGAGATGTTTTATCTGAATCTTTTTCTCTTTCCTTTTATCTCTGTTTCGTGTATGGTTTCATTATTCTTCTGCTAACAATGTAGCATTTTCATCTTTGTTTTTCAATATTTCCGTGACAAAAGTTTCAGTGTTTGAACAGCACGAAAAGAAGAGGTAACCTATGACAGTATCGAACATTCTATTTCCTCTCTCCATACATTTGCTTATTGTAGTCTTCTCTGTTTCTAACGAATAAAAAGGAATGGATCAAAAGTAAACATCACGTTTCTAAGTGTTGCGCATTGTTTATTCGATCAAGAAATAGGTTTGTCTGTTCTCGGATGTATTTACCTATGTAAAAAAATTCTCTAATTACAGTTTTAATGTAGAATAAAATCAAATATGAAACAAAATTAATAGAAACTAAAAGATCAGTATCGGAACAATGTATAGAAATATTTTCTACTCATTAATATGATATGAAAGAATATATATTTATATTGAACTAGCAGTATAGCCCGGCGTTGCTCGGGTGTAATGGAAGCTTTAAAACTAATCCATGGTCCTGGAGTTCAGACTCTTTGGACGTTGGGACGAAAGACTAAAAAGCAATAGTTGTTTCCAGTTAAAGCGAAACCGTAGACTGAAGTCAAATTTTGATTTCCTGGTATCGATATCATATTATCGATTTTCTACACTATTGTAAGAACTGCAACCTTGAAACTTTTGAATATCGTTTCTTATGTCTTTGTCTCTGAGTGTATCAAATTTGATTAAAATCGGACCACTCCTTTTATAACCCGATTTTTTCGATTATCGGTTTTCGATATTTATCGGGGGTACCTCGACACAAAACCTAGCTAAGAACACTCGCAGACGCTTATCGTACAACTGTGTAAATTTTCAAGAAAATCGGTTCAGCTGTTTCGGAGTCTATAGGTAACGGATACACACACACACAGACAAAGTTCCATTTATAAATAAGTTTATATAAATTAATGAAAGTTCAAATGACTTATCATTTCACCGACTTCAAAGTTTCGCGGATGCATTGCTCATAAAAGCCAAATTAATCTATAGAAATCATATATATATATATATATATATATATATATATATATATATATATATATATATATATATATATGTATGTATGTGTGTGTGTGTGTGTGTGTGTGACGGAAAGTGCGACACAGAGATCCGAAGGCTAATTGGCATGGCGAAGGATGCGTTCCAGAAACTGAGTAAAGTCTTAATGCACAGGAAAATATTCACTAGAAACAAAGAAGAGAGTACTGGGTTGCTATGTGATGTCAGTTCTTCAATATGGTAGTGAATGTTGGGCTATATCAACAAAGATGAAGGAAAAATTTGAAGCAACTGAAATGTGGTTCTACAGACGGATGCTACGGATATCGTGGACCGAGCATGTGAGCAATGATGAGGTTTTCGAAAGGATAGAAACGAAAAGGAAATTAATACTGAGCATCAGGAAGAGACAGCTAAAGTTTCTGGGACATGCAATGAGGAATGAAGGCTGGGAAAACCTGATACTAACAGGCCAGATAGAGGGGAAATGAGACAGAGGAAAGCAGCGGATAACATATTTGAAGGGCCTGAGCAGGTGGATAACAGAACGGAGGTTGCGAGATGTTACAGGAGAAAGTGTGCTAAGAGCCACCAGGGATAGGAAGACGTGGAAGGCCAGGATCGTCTACGTCATGAAAGGACAAGGCACATAGAAGAAGAATATCTGTAAAAGAACAACATAAATAAAGACAAAAAAGTTTCTTTACCTACGCATTATTTTCATGGCAAATGTAAGGATTTTATTTTGCAGCATGTATTTATAAACAGGAATAAAAAATATCGTTATTGAAATTCAAGGTAAACTATGGAAGATGCGAAGTGATGTAATTTAATGTTTAATAAACGAAAGTAAGTAAATGTTGTTGTATTTTTTATTTATTTAATTGTTTATAGTTATTTATTTATTTTGGAAATATTGCTATGGACATATTTTTCTTTGTCTTCACCCATTTATATATATTCATTTTCAATTTTAGAATACTCTAAAACTTAGTTATAGTGATACTAATAATTTAGAAAAATAATTAGGTTACATAGCAAGAAAAAATTGATATTATATAACAATAATAATAGTAATTCTATTACTGATCTTAATTTGGCCCATTGTAACAACCTATGTAATTGTAGAAATCCAGACCAATGCCCTTTATCTAAAAAGATCTTAACTAAATCCCTTGTCTATATGTGCTCTAACTCATCAGTGTAAAATCCAAAGGTTACTAAAGTTTATATTATATTTATGATGAACCATTTTAAAAATCGTTTGTACAATAATCTCTCATCCTTTACTAATAAAGACAAACAAAATATGACATCACTTTCTAAATACTTTTGGAGGTTAAAAGAGAAGAATAAAACACCTGAAGTTAAATGCAAAATTCTCAAACAATCTAGAATCTCTAGACCGGTGAACGAACGATGTTTCCTCTGTCTGCAAGAGAAAATGGAAATTATATAGTACATGAAAAGTGACATATTACTAAATCAAAGGCAAGAAACTACAGTAAACTGTAAACATATTAAAGGATTAATCTTCAATCCTGCTAGTATTACTAAATCTAAGGTATCAAACTATAATAATCGTAAACATTTTATAGTATTAACCTTACTATCTGGATCATTTCCTTTAATTATATAATCTTTCTTCTTATGTTATTTTACCCTTATTTTCTATGACAGTTTGTGATCTATTCCTTTAATATTTTTTTGTACTCGATCATTACTGTTTGTATGTTTGGTCATATATTAGTTTATTGTATTTTATTTATATTTTATACATATTTATATTTATTATTTTTATTATTATAGTTATTTTGTAATTTTTTTAAATTTTAAAAAATTTTAAAATTATTTTATGTTTATTTTATTTCATTTTATTTTTATTCTAATTTATAAAATTAAGTCTAATGAATTTGCATCTTATTTTTTTAAAATATCCTTTATTTTACGTTTTATGAATAATATTTCTGTTTGTGTATGAGATTTCATCATTTAAAAAAAAATGCAAAAATATTTGAGGCGCAATATTGTAACCTATGAGAATATCTGTCTAAAATCCATTTCCGCTCCAAATTTTAAAACTTCTCTCATTTAGCCATTTTCATCAGCTCTTCCTTCTCTACATTTTTACACTTATTTTCCTCTTCACTGTTTATTTCTTCTGTCAGTCAGTCAGTTAAGTGCCATGCGCGATACACGCTTGGGCGATCATGTCTCGAAAGAGACATGACTGACTGGGCAGAAGATTATCCCGCAGTAGGTTGCCATTGCTTTCTGCGGTAGACTGGTAGCCGACCAAGGCTATAGAACCCAATCTGTCCTATTATTTAACCCATAACTAGAGGGAAGAGATGGATTAATACCTTTCCCAAGGGTATTTGCGCGTAAGTGTATGCAAGGTTTTCAACTGGAATTTGAACTCGGTTCCCCGAGTTCTCGTTCCGAGCCGATATCCACTGCGCCACAACGCACATAAATCTTTCCTTTTCCCCTTTCTTGTCTTTTTCTTGATTTCTCATCTTATTTTCTTTTTGTTTCTTCCTTCCTCTTCTTTTAATACCCTTTTACCTCATACGGAAATTTTTTTCCAAAAATAAAGAGAAGTGTCGTTTTCATGTAATAAAAAAAATAAATAAATAAAAACTTTTATTACCATCATTGTTAATGACCTGATGAGACATTGTTCTATCAATGTCGAAACAAAGTGTACAATTTTGTAGGAGTTTGTAGTTTTTCATGTTTTAACATAATAAAAATACATATATATATATATATATATATATATGACTATCTTAGTCTATTTATTATCTATCTATCATCAGGTCGTCGACAATATATATATATATATATAACGTAGAATACTTGGTATATAAGTCAGGTAAATTCCGATAGAGACGAACTCAAACGAACACAATGTAAAATTTATTTATTTAATTTAACAGAGTGATATAATTTAGAAAAAAAATTAGATATTCTACAAACATGGGTCTGACGAACAGCAACGTCAGCCTGCGAAATACGTATTACCCATGAAATTGTAGAATATCTAAATGCTTTTATATATATATATATATATATATATATATATATATATATATATATATATATATCTGTGTGCGTGTACACATATGTGCATACATATATATGCGTGTGCGGGTATGTGTGTATGCATTTACGTGTGTGTGTGAGTTGTATGTGTACATATATATGTTCTTTACATTACTAAAGTTATACTGTATTATAACTGTACCGTTGACCGAAAAATTTACCTACATTATTGTATTATTAAGTTATATTGTATTATTATTGTGTTGTTAACCAAATAATTAGTATAATTTTGATCATATAGTGGTGTGGTGGTGATTGTGATCAAAACAGATTGATTAACTAGTATATCTTAATTGTTTAATTTCCTTAGGTTTTTAAAATTCCAATTTCTTATCCTTTCACTATTAACATGTAAATTTATTTTAAACTAAATAATTAAGTTTAATCAACTAGATTTAAATAGAATAGGCTTATTTTTAAATAATTTTTTAAATTTTTTAAATTTTATATTATTATATTTGTTTTGTTGATTGTATAATTAGTATAATTTTGTTTATATAGTGGTGTGATGATTTTGTGATCACAACACATTGATTAACTATTATCTCTTAAATATATATTTAATTTTTTAGACTCTAATTTCTTATCCTTTCACCGTTAATATATAATACTTATTTTTATTTTTATATTTATTTTCATTTTCTCCTATCATCTTTTCTTTCTATTTTTAATTTATTCCTATCTTCTTTCTTTTTTGTTTACGCTTTAAGACACTTACCCTTTCTTTTTAATGCTCTCGCTCGCTCTCTCTCTCTCTCTCTCTCTCTCTCGTGCGTTGTGGTACAGTGGATATCAGCTCGGAACGAGAAACCGGGGAGCCGAGTTCGAATTCCACTTGAATCCATTGTATTCATTTACGCGCAAATACCCTTGGGTCAGGTATTAATCCGTCTCTTCCTTCCAGTTATGGGTTAAATAGCAGGACAGATTGGGTTCTATAGCCTTGGTCGGCAGCCAGTCTACCGCAGAAAGCAATGGCAACCTACTGCGGGATAATCTTCTGCCCAGTCAGTCATGTCTCAAAAAGAGACATGATCGCCCAAGCGTGTATCACATATGGCACTTAACTAACTGACTGACTCTCTCTCTCTCTCTCTCACCTAACCCCCTTCCTTTACGTTTCAAATCTACCGGTCAGCAGTCTGACATGCTGAATGTATCTTTAGATTTTAGTTGACATCCGCTTTTACGCGTGCTCTTTGGTTATATGTTGCATATATATATGCTTATGTATGAATATGTGTGTGTATTCGCCGAACTGATGTAATGATGCAGTTTTCTTAAATTTTCTCTTTTAAGGGAGTGACCTTTATTTTTATTCGTTTTTTTCGTGTAAAATCTGTTGTACAATAAAGACGAAAGATGATGATGGTTCGTCTGAAATGGGCCAAATTTTCGATTTACCATGAAATAACGTGTCTGCCATATTTTTTTTATATTTGCTCTATATGTATTTATATACATATATATTTACAGCTCTCTTAGAGAGTTATCCTACCACTGTATGAACAGGATACTCCTATGGATTCTTCTATATCTACACCGCATGCTGATTATATATATATATATATATATATATATATATATATATATATATATATATATATATATAACTTATTTATAAATGTAACTTTGTCTGTGTATGTGTGTGTGTGTGTCTGTGTGTGTGTCTGTGTGTCTGTGTATCCATTATCTATAGACTCCGAAACGGCTGAACCGATTTTCTTGAAAATTTACACAGTTGTACTATAAGCGTCTGCGAGTGTTCTTAGCTAGGTTTTGTGTCGAGGTACCCCCGATAAATATCGAAAATCGATAATCGAATAAGTCGGATTATAGAATGAGTGGTCCGATTTTAATCAAATTTGATACACTCATAGACAAAGACATAAGAAACGATATTCTGAAGTTTCAAGGTTACAGTTCTTACAATAGTAAAGAAAATCGATAATATATATAAAAGGCAAGATGTTTGTGTGTCTGTCTGTTTATCTGCCTGTATGTCTGTATTTTTTCAGCCCTTTTATTTTAGTTTTTGCTTCGGGTTTGGCTCTAAGTAGGTATAATTGTGGTTCTTAGTCTCAGCCATGGTACCATTTATTCAGAGGACTTATTTAGCCTTCAAAATTCAGTTTACGACGAAAAAAACTTATTTGATATCGATACCAGGAAATCGAAATTTGACTTACATCTATTCATTTTTCTTTCAGTTTACTGTTTCGCTTTAACTGGAAACAACTATTGCTTTTTAGTCTTTCGTGCCAACGTCCAAAGAGTCTGAGCTCCAGGACCATGGGTTACTTTTAAAGCTCTCATTACACCCGAGCAACGCCGGGCTATAATGCTAGGATATATATATATATATATATATATATATATATATATATATATATATATAGTGAATGCACTAGATAAGGTATACTTAGGTAACAAGCATTCATCCAAGCAGGTTTCATTAAAAAGAGCCAACAAGGTTTATCTGTCTAATTTTTTATCGTATTTTTTCAATTTTGTACTGGGTTCAAAATTGTGAATAAACCTTCTCAAATCCCTGTTTGTGCTATTGTTTTGTTCTAGTAATTTTTAATATCTTAATCATTTTCAAGAATCAAGCTTGTGTCTATATAGTAGGCAAAATTTAATCGTTTACATCCTGACATTCTTTGAACAGCTGGAAGTTTACAGTGACGTCATGTGTAACGGTTATTTGGAGCTAGGACGCACCAGAAACGATAGATAGATAGATAGATAGATAGATAGATAGATAGATAGATAGATAGATAGATAGATAGATAGATAGATAGATGGATGTGTCGGTAGTGTAATGGGTAGAGTAGGAGAAATACCATTTGGAAAAGTATGCACATATCTTCTCTCCCATCCAGTAATGGTTTTAATCTCAGGGAAGACTGGACTCTCTCGCCTTGATTTGTAGCCAGTCTACAAGAAGCAAAACTGATTTTAAATATGCAGAGTGTTGTTTGGAGACTTCGAATTACACTGTGCACCATTTCTCTGTTATCAGTTCTTTCGAAAAGTGTGACTGGTTCTACACCACTGGAATCAAGTCATATGTATGAGTAATATCAGGGCTGGTGCGTACTGCCTCCCCGTTAAAAACTGACCTTGTGTCGCATTCTGCCTTGGTGGGGCGCACTTGGGTAAATAAATGCCCAGATATCATAGAATTATTATTAACATAAAATACTTTAGTAGATTAGAATATCATAATTAAATGTCATTTGTAATTAAATTAAATTTAATTACTTATGACATTTATGTTATGACATTCATGTTATTTTTCATGTGATCTTATGATTTTCAGAATATAAGTTATATAAAAATTGTCCAATTTTTTGTTTTTCTGAGCGCTTTCGGCGATACTTTTAGCCATTATCAAGGATGAGTTTTTTAAAAAGTGTGACTGAATATGTGTAGTGTTTATGTATGTAGAAAAAAAACACACACACAAAATCTACCAAACTCTGTCCGTAACATACTTATTGATAATAGAAATATAATAGCATCATCCATCTGCAAAAATGATTAAAAATAATGGAAGCATTATTGATAAAGAAGAAAAAAAAACAATACTTAATAATATTAACTGTGAACACAGCAACAACGTGATTACCGAGTGTAAAATATAATACACACATATGACTCTAGACACATACATAAGCACTAAATATATTAATTCAAACGTTAAATAAAAATCACCCTTGATAATGGCTAAAAGTATAACCGAAAGCGCCTGGAAAAAACAGAACATTTGAACAATTTTCTTGTTTGGCCATTTTTTTATAAAACTTTATATATATATATATATATATATATATATATATATATAACGTTGAATTCACCGGTTCTCGCTCGATCACCAAAGTTAAGCAACGTTGAGCCTGGTCAGTATTGGGTGACCGCTTGGGAATACCAGGTGCTGTAAACGTTTATTGAAGGATGTGCATTGTGGTGCAGTAGATATCGGCACGGACGGGGAAATCGGTGAGCTGAGTTTCAATTCCAGTCGAACACTCTGCATTCACTTACGCACTGGTACCCTTGGGAAAGGTATTAATCCGTCCCTTCCCTCCAGCTATGGGTTAAATATCTAAGGTCTCCTGGTCATGCGATCCGTGGCGATCTTCTGCACCGATTGTTTGTTATTAGTAGTTCCAAAAAGTTTAGATGGTGCTACACAAGCCTTCACCACTCAAAACAATTCTTTGTGTGGCAGTCTAACTGAGTTAGACACTCATACGTCGAAATCGACGGGAGGGTCCATAAAAAACTGTATATTACTATGACTGTTCTTAGGGAAGATAGTGTTATGATTTTCATTGCCTTCTCCACGGTTTTGTATTCAGAGTTGTCCTTCTAGATTAGTTGCCAACCGTATATAGAAATCCCAGCCTGCCCTGCTGTTTAACCCATATCTTGTTATGACACAGTGTAGTCAGCCGTAAGAAAATGGACCGTTGACACCAATTAACTCTATTGTTAACTTGCTGATACCGTGGTGCGATCTACACAGTTGTGAGTGCGTAGTTTTGCATTGATTCTTTACAATGTTTCAGATAATGTCACTAAACGAATAACTAAATCAGGAAAATAATTGCTGAGACACATTCTATGGGAATGTTTGTTGATTCGTCTGGAGTGGAGCAATGATACTCAAAACAAAATCTGCAAATGAAAGGAGAATTATGTTCTTTCTTATATGTTAAAAGACGTACCTTCTCATTTGGCAAGGTAAGGCAATGTCTAACATGGCTAATATAATAAAAGTTGATTCGTCTTCTTTTATGTGCCATGTCCTTTCAGGACGTAGATGATCATAGATGATCATAGCTTTCCACATCTCCCTATCCCTGGTGGCTCTTAGCATGCTTTCTCCTGTTGCGCCATGCAACCCCTGTTCCGTCATCCACCTGATCAGGTCCTTCAAATATGTTATTCGCTGCTTTCCTCTGTCTCTTTTCCCCTCTATCTGGCCTGTTAGTATGAGGTTCTCCAAGCCCTCCTTCCTCATTGCATGTCCCAGGAACTTTAGTTGTCTCTTCATGATGCTCAGTATTAATTTCCTTTTCGTCTCCATCCTTTCCAAAACCTCGTCATTTCTCACATGCTCGGTCCATGATATCCGCAGCATCCTTCTGTAGAACCACGTTTCAGTTGCTTCATTTTTTTCCTTCATCTTCGAAGATATTGTCCAACATTCACTGCCATATTGAAGAACCGACATCACATAGCAATCTAGTACTCTTCTCTTTGTTGCTAGTGAAATTGCCCTGTTTCTTAGTACTTTACTCAAATTCTGGAATGCTTCTTTTGCCATGCCAATTCGCCTTCGGATCTCAGTGTCACACTTTCCGTCTTCTGTTAGAACATTTCCTAGGTATTTAAATTTCTGTACCTGCTTGATTGTAGAGTCCCTCGCCTGTAATTGACATTTTGGGCTTTTTTTTTATTTTTTTTTTATTTTTGCTGATGACCATGCATTCAGTTTTCTTGCAATTTATTTGTAGTCCTTTCTTGTCACTCTCTTCAGCTACCTTCTGTAGGAGGTCTTGTAATTTTCTTTCGGTGTCTGCTATCAGCACTTTATCATCTGCGTACCTTATATTGTTTAAACTGTGGCCTAAAAATTTAAGATTTACAATTTATTGTAGATGTGTATCTTAATACAGTAAAATCAGTTGTCTAAATATTGTAAACGGTTATTATTTATCTGCTAGACAAACACAATCCTCTACTGTTTTCAAACTCTTTATTCATAATTCATAATGTCATGCCCACTTGCTTTAGATTATGCTACAAGACACATTTGAGAAAGGACCAAAAAATCTGCTGAAATTCTTCCTTTTGTTTTCTTATATAAAACCTAGAGTTAGAACTTATTAAATTTTTATATTTTTTCCTTTTTCCATTATGAGAGAACGGTCTCTATATTTTCTATATTTCAAAATATTTTGATAAAATGTACATTTTCAGAAAATAAAAAACAAACTGTAACATAGATTTGTTGACATAAAAGGCTCCTTACCCTAAAAAAAAATGACTCATGACTCGTGCTTTATCCATACACAAACAAAAATTCAGATATCACTAAAAATATATCAGTAAAAAGACAATACGAGTAAAAGAAAAAGGAAAACTTTTCATAGCCGAGATTTCTTAAATTTAAGATCGCTCATAAATATATTCAGTTTTCTTGAAGTGTACTTATGAGCGTTCTTAAATTTAAAATTCTGAAAAACTAACGACATTTTTACTTCTGTTTTGTTGCAAAATAAAAGCCTTACATTTCCTTGATAAAGTCCATTAGAGGACGAAACGCGTCGGCTATGATCAGTTAAGTGCCATACGTGATACACGCTTGGGCGATCATATCTCGAAAGAGACATGACTGACTGGGCAAAAGATTATCCCGTAGTAGGTTGCCATTGCTTTCTGCGGTAGACTGGTTGCCGACCAAGGCAACCCAATCTGTCCTGCTATTTAACCCATAACTGGAAGGAAGAGACGGATTAATACCTTTCCCAAGGGTATTTGCGCGTAAGTGAATACAATGGATTCAAGTGGAATTCGAACTCGGCTCCCCGGTTTCTCGTTCCGAGCCGATATCCACTGTACCACAACGCACATATATATATATATATCATGTATAGATAGTGAAAGCTTTGATAAAATTTGAACGATCTAAAATAGAGGCTATAATCGTGGGTACAGCGAGAGGTTAATAGTTGAGAAAATAGAAAAAATGACCACATTCCACACAACACCTCGTCTATTCTCACCTAGCTGAACCAACTTAAAAGATGCAATGTCCTCCATGTCCGCATATATAGACCCCACCACGTTGTTTAGGTAATGGTTAACGGGCTAGTTTAGTTGACCATTACTGCTAATGAAATGTATAATGAGTTCGTTCCGTTGTAGGAACCGAAACATGTGTCCTTGTACCACAACCAAACAAATTTGCCTTGACAGGAGGTGTTTAATGAGCTATTCCAGTTGACCATTAGTACTATGTTGCAAGTTTGACCCTAATCTAAGCTTAATCAATCACAATAACATTGTCCTTATTTATAACGTCTCAGAACTTGACGTCACTTCCGTTACTTCTTTCCTTCAACTCGTTCGTTGCGTCATTGTAACGTTTTCTTTCTTTCTTTCTTTTTGATCTCCTCCCTGTTCCCCCTCTACCGACGCAACCGTTCTTCTTTTCATCCTTTGTCTGTCACATTTACGTGTTAAAGAGAAAAGACAGGAGCTTTATTTTAGGTTGCTGTATTTTTAGGTTCTGTTGCGTGTTTCCAAGATCTTTCGCTCTCTTTTTCTCACTTTCTCTGTCGCGCGCACACACACACACATACAAATGACAGACATACACAATGATACATTACATCTGCTTAGTTTAGTCTGGTACAAAAATCCAAGTTTGGAACACCTAGTCAGAACAAAACTCACTTACTAATTTCCTGCTTGTTCCGTTACATTTGAAGGGTGGTGAAAAGTCCTCAGTTCAATGGATTCCAAAATTTATGAAGAGAAAACTAGAGGCAACTGAAATGTGGTTCTACTGAAAGATGCTAAAATACCTTAGAGGGATTGTATAAACGAAAAGGATGTTTTAAGGCAAATGGAAACAAAAAATACACTTATATTTAGAATCAGAAAAAGACAGTTGGAATTTCTTAAACGAGGAAGGGGACTTGGAAAATTTGACACTCACAGGACATATCGAAGACAAAAAGACAATGGGTAACTGGCTACCTACCGGAAAAGCTTATGCGAATGGATGGCGGAAAGGTGAGTGGGGGAAATGGTAAAATGACAAACCTTACTCGAACACATAGTTGGCATTAAGTTGTGGAGAGTCGTGATCGACAACATATTGAAGGGACACGCTATTCGGAAGAAATTTGGCTACTACTTAGGAAGTGAATTATATGCGAAGGAACATCTTTCGGGCAGACCAAGAATGAATTTCAGAATATATCCTTATGATTGCTCGAGTGACTCATACAAGGCGGGTATTCGAAAGGTCTTGGAGAGTCCTTCCATAAAACGGTATTTCAATGACTAAAGAATACTGATCTTGGAAAATGGATCAGGCCGAGAACTTTTCAACACCTGCCTCGCACATATATACATACATATAAAATTGCCTGAAGGTTGCGATCACGCATCGAACAGACTGTCGTCAGTCGGCATTGAGGTCATATATATATATATATATATATATATATGAAACATCGCATAATTGAGTGCTGATGTTAATAAAAGAGTGCACGATATATTATGACAGATATATATATATATATATATATTAATAATATATATTAACTAGCGCTACAACTTTCAATTTTCTAAACTCTGTGTTAAGATCTTTAACCATTACCCTAGGATGCGACACTCTGTATAGAAACCTTCTGACATGTCTGTACATATACATTCGTACATCTTATTACTTTAAGTGTTATATTTTAGTGGACACGCGTGTTTGAAGATCTTTGCATTTTTAAAACAGTGTGGCTTACATTTACCGGCCTGTGCATTCGAGGGTCTTAACGTTTAAAGTAATAGAAATAATATCCGATTAAAAATTAAATCCGTTAATTTCTTAGAAAATACATCCGTATGTGAATACACTTAAATGTACGTACGAATAGAAGTCTTTTTTAAAAGAACAAAGAATGAGTTCAAAATCTATGTTCTTATGGTTCATGTGAATTTTTCAAGTAAGCAAGACCTGTAAGACAGGAAAGTTAGCGTTCGGAAGAAAACCTAGCTTTTTTTTCTGGAGTCGAACCTTTGCCAAAATAGTTGTCAAGAAATTTATGTAATTGTATTTAATGCATTTTAAGACTATGTGTTTATTGCACTGTCCCAACGAACTTTTCTCTCGATACTATTTTTTCAAAGCTAAATTACATTCCCTGTAGGCCAAAAATTTGTGACAGACTTAAGCGGAGTAAATGTCATTATTGAAAATTAAATTTTCACACAAAAATATACTACATGATTATATAGGCAAGAATATATACTTGATCATAATCAAATGAAATATATACTTATAAGGCTAACCTTAGTCTGAAAAGTCAGAATTAGTAGCGTTTCGGTTTGTATTGAAATCGTAAAAAGCTATGAGAATATCCCTGTGATGGATACTTTACGAGGCTAACGACAGATATTTATACTATGTAGGTATAGAAGATTTTACAAGTAACTGAGTACGAAAAACATGTACACCAAGTTTAAAGGTGGAGAGGGTCCATTGACGTTCCAGTCGTCAGCATTTAAACTCTTAATTTTACCTCTGCTCGGACACAAACCCTTGGTGCTAGAGACAAAATAAAACAATTGTTTCGTCTACTGAACTCGCTTAATAATAGACAAATACATTATAGATAGATATGAAAAGACTTAGCTGAATATAGGAGACCCCATGGGTAAGCCAAATTTTTGTTTGTAAAAAGTGTTGTTAAAAGAGAAATAACAATGATTAATAATGTACATATTTTTATGATTTTTTTTTTTTTGATAGGTAGAGTTTTTCTTTGGAATTTTAGGTGAATTCTAAGAAACACGTAAATGAAGATAGATTGATAGGTGCTTTTTTAAGCGCCGCTTAGATGTGGCACAAGGTAGATAGAGAGATATGAAAAGACTTAGATGAATATGAATAGACTTATATATATATATATATATATATGAACCGATTCTTCCTTTAAGATATGCTCACTTGTCGACCTATAAAAAATTCTACATTTTCGTATTGTAGGTTTCGTTAGCTTATTTCTACATTCAGAAATAAATTCACATGCAACACACGAGTATCACTATTTACTAAGTATCGTTTAGTAGGCACCTCAGCATGAAGTAATGTTTAACGAGGCGAGAATCTGGAGTTGTGTGTTCGATTCTCAATAGATGCTCCTCACAAAATTTGGCATTTAGTAACCTAAGAAGGGTTTACAATATAAAGAAAAGTCAATCGGCCAAATCTAAGCATGTTCAGTTATAAATGGCGCCTCATTGTGATGTAGGAGTTAGGAAGCGGGTTAGCCAAGCAGACCATTCAGTTTTTGGCACAGAGCCTTAGTAGTGGAAACTTTTATCAGCGTCAAAACACTAACGGCTTTAAGTGGCTTCCAATAGTCTTTAAGGTTGGTAACCATTGAAATATGAATACAGTAGACGCCTATTAAGAATCGAACTCAGTAAAGAATTATTTTTTTTTCCCCGAAACGAGCATGTTAACTCTTAAACAACATAACTTCAACCATAGCGATCAAATAAATGAATAAAACTTACATATACATGTATGCTCTCATCAATACGATTGTATTTTTATGTATACACAGTGACAGGTATTACCTATTGTAGCTATTCTAAGCGAGCATTATTGAATAGTAACTCCTCACACTTTATCCAAAAGTAGGGGAGGTACTTCAAAACCCTAATCTGTTGCTTGAAACCACGGCGAGTACCAAACTTATATATGCTATCACTTTTCTTCATATATATATATATATAATTTAATTTTAGTTACAACAAATTATTCATGAATAAAATAAAATATAACAATATACTGTTATGTGACGGACGAAATTTGTTCTTAACGTAGATCTTAGTAACTTAAGCGTACTTTTTTTTTTCTTTATTAAATCGTAGGTTTTCGCCTTTTGACTTCAAGAGATTAGTTTATGGGTTCTCTTTGGTATATCCAAATTGTCATACATTCTTGTACAATCATCAAAGTTAAACATCGAGCCTGGTCAGTGACCATTTAGGAATATCATGTGTTGAGCTTGGGTATGCGCGTGAATGCTTTAATGGATATTGGTTCGGAATTTTTAATCGGAGAGCCGAGTTCCACATCTCGTCGAGTTCATTATATTCGCTTACGCGCAACTACCCTTGGGAAAAGTATGAATCCAACAGCTATGTGTTAATTTTAATTAGTATGATTTTTATCGCTAAAAAATTATTATTTAAAAAAAGCAAATTCTTACAATCGAAAAATATTTTCTGGCTTTAAATAATGTGCAAAGGTTTAAAAAATTGGTAGTAAACGAGTCAATCAATCAATCGACCAAATTGCCAGCGTCTTTCGTTTTGTGACCAATTTTTAAATAAAAAACAATTTTTCTATTTATGGGGTTAAGCGCGGGTCACTAAAACCGTCGATTAAGTGAACCACTGGAGAGGACATTATTAAACAAATATAAATTTTAAATAACTGTTAAAACCTCCCATACAGTATACCAGCTCCCATATCTACTTATATGTTAGTAAAATAAGGAATGAGAGAAATGGGATTTGAAAATTTGACACTTACTGAACATATTGAAGGCAAGAGGGACAAAGAAGGTAGTACATAATCTACCTGACAAGCTTGGGTTAGCAGAACAGGCATTAAGAGAGAGAGAGAGAGCAAAACGAAAAACTTTACTAAAAAATAAAAAGGACAGAAAATTGTGGAGAGCCATGATCGCTCACGTCTCGAAGGGACATGGCATAAAGAAGAAGAAAAAGAACCAAAAAAAAAAAAAAACCTCGATACCGCTACAAACGTATCTAAGGAACTTAGACACATGACTATAATGCAAACAATGACGGGATTGTCGGGTGTTTGACTTGTGGTAAATAAAATATGAGTAGGTCTACATGTCATCATTGATTAGTAAATTTACTGACTGGGCATTTTTTGAAATGCTCAACAGAATTTACTTCAATTCGCGAAAATCATTTTTTCATGTAAAAATTTGTCATTTCGTCTCAATAACTATAATTATTTTCACAGACTCGAATTTGAATATTTTTCACTGTCATAGCAACTGCAGTCATTACCTATATACTAGTAAAATCTGTGATGTTATTTTACTTTAACTTTAGATATCTCGTACAAAATCCGAGCACTTGTCAACTGAAGATAACTAGAGAAGGTCTGTATATTTCTATAATCGTGCGATTATTTGTGTTTCTTAACAACGGAATCCGACAAGCGACACAGAGAAAAGGTTTTCTGTAGGATCCCTTATTTGTCAACAACATCCATTTTCATAGCGTGGATTCGACTTTGAACAGGGTTTGTGTGAGTGTGTGAATAATAAATATTCTTGTAAAAAGAATCCGAACATTTTTTAGATGGTACAGGAAAAAAAAATCTTCACTTTATTCTACACCTCTTCAAGACATTAGCGATAATGGTTCTCCACAGTTTCCTAACTTTTGTTGCTTTTATTCTGCCACCCAACAAGAAAAACTGCCGTTCAATTTAAAAAAAAAAAAACAGGCCACATTGGTTCCTGCTTCTTTGGTAGTTTTTTTTTTTTTTTTTTTTTTTTTTTTTTTTTACTAGAGTACACGATAAGTTTTGTCATTCTTGTTTTTTCTAGTGTGATTTACTAACGCTGTAGTGTAGATGGACTTTTTTTCGATTTCATAAAACGTAATACGCCCCAAACATTAAAGTTGCAAATAATATGAATTCACCATATGAAGCGTGGTAAAAATTATTGATCGTTTAGAGATCTTTACTGTCATCATACGCATATAGGCATTGGGAAGAAAAAGAAGTGTTAGGGCCAACCATCTTTTACTTCCTCGATCTCTTTCCATTGCCAGCAGAAACAGTCAGTACCTGTTTTTACGGATGGACAGACAGAGCAACCGTTAGACGGATGGATGAGAAAATAAACGTGGGGCCAGTTTTATTTTACAACACCTCATATTGCGAATATTCTTTTTTTTTAAATAAAAAAAATATCTTTCACTGACGCGAGAGGTAATAGTTGCTTTGTTGAAATTTCAGAGACGAAAAAACAATGTCCTTCAAATAATAATAATAATAATAATAAAAAGTAAGTTATTGACACCTTCAATTGTCTTCTTTTTTTTCTAGTTGCAGTTGCTGGAGAGATTTTCTTTTGGGGCAATGCGGTCTAAAAATCAGAAATTGGTCGTTCTCGTGGTGTGTACGATTTTCGAATTTGGGCTCCGTTCAATTTATCTTTGTCTTTCTTTTTCTCTTTCTGTTATGTATTCAGTTCTTTGAGAGTCTATGTAATTTTTTTTTAAATTATTTTAATAAATTCTGAAACGGTAGAAGGCTTTGTTCTTTTTTTTTTTAACTCACGTGGGAAAGATTTTATTTGAAAAAAAGTGAATAACCCTGTTTTTTTATCTCTTTAAACCCCAAACAACCTTAGCTTTTATTTCACAACCACAACGTTTATTGCAAAACAAAAATGCGGCGGTTTAAAAAAGGAAAACGTCAAAATGATAAACCTGTATTTTCTGAAGTGTTTTTTGAACAGTTATGAAAGAAAGCATGCATAATTCAAACTCAGCCTATAATTTTAGATTATATTTACCGTGTGACTTAACTAGGAATTTAGTGGCGAGACACACAATTCTTGAACTGAAGTCAGTCTTCCTAATTAAACTAAAAAACTGCACACGCTCTCGTTAAGTTAAACAACAACAACAAAAAAAAAAAAACAGATGTGGAAAGTTTTTCCTATACTTGCATGCCCGAAATATAAGACTAAATAAAAAAATAATGATTGCAATGATGACTATCAGGGTAGGGGTGTTGCATGTGTGTATGTCTTTAATTGATAAGGAACACAATTAGATTGATTAGTTGGATGGATGTGTGAGTCAAATGGAACGTAATAAAGGTTTGAAAAAGAAAATGTTGTGTTAACAAGTGCACGAAAGAAAAAAATATAAATAAATTTAAAATGCAATATCTATATCTATTTCTGTTAATTATCTCTTTACCTACCTGTCTATCTATCTATCTAATTATCTCTCTATCTATCTATCTATCTATCTATCTATCTATCTAATTATCTCTCTATCTATCTCTCTCTCTATCTATCTATCTAATTATCTCTCTATCTATCTCTCTCTCTATCTATCTATCTAATTATCTCTCTATCTATCTCTCTCTCTATCTATCTAATTATCTCTCTATCTATCTCTCTCTCTATCTATCTATCTAATTATCTCTCTATCTATCTATCTATCTATCTATCTAATTATCTCTCTCTATCTATCTAATTATCTCTCTCTCTATCTAATTATCTCTATCTCTCTCTATCTATCTAATTATCTCTCTCTCTATCTAATTATCTCTATCTCTCTCTATCTATCTAATTATCTCTATCTATCTATCTATCTATCTATCTATATATCTATCTATCTATCTCTCTGTCTATCTATCTAATCTCTCTACATATCTATCTATCTTAATTATCTCTCTCTACCTTATCTATCTATCTATCTATCTATCTATCTATCTATCTATCTAATTATCTCTCTCTCTATCTATCTAATTATCTCTCTATCTATCTAATTATCTCTCTCTATCTATCTATCTATCTATCTATCTATCTATCTGTCTATCTATCTAATCTCTCTACATATCTATCTATCTTAATTATCTCTCTACCTTATCTATCTATCTATCTGTCTATCTATCTATCTATCTATCTATTTCTGTTAATTATCTCTCTATCTATCTTGTTTTTGGAGACAGAGATGATTATTCTGAGTTCTAACAGTAAACAATATCTTTATTGCTATTGTCGGTACTGGAGTAATAATAGAGTTGTTATTTTATTTATAGCAGAATAAGTCGAGAAATAAATGGCAGTGGTCGTTGCTACATCAATGGGAATGTTTCTTTTTTTTTCTTTTCTGTTATGGTGTTCTTTTCTTAGATATTCTTTTACTTACACTTTTTTCGTGTGTAAAGAATCAAATAAGCTCCGATGCTAATACGATACAAACGGCATTGGAACTATTTCATTCTTTTCAGACATCACGCCAAACGCAACCGACTAACACCCCCACCCTGCCTAGCGCTCCGCTCACTCCGCCAGCAACCTGTAGACAATACCGACTGAAAACCGAAAGGTATGATCTTTCCGTTTCAAGTTCCAGGGACAGATCAGATTTGTTATTCGAAACTTATTTTTATTCTTATTATTTCTATTTTTTAGAGTTTCATGATTTCGTAATCCCTCTCCAATGCGACTAGAAAAAACAAATATAAATTTTAATACCTACAGTCAGGGCCGATGCAAAGGTCTTGTGCACCCTCACCGAATCTACGATACGCCCCTTTCTCAAATTTTTATAAGGTAGTGTAACTTAATTATGTACACTGGATCATAAGCAATATAAGTGAACAATCTGAAAATATTTATTATACAAAAAGTATAAATACGGCACAAGGCCTAAAATGGGGATTGGTGGGGCTGGTCATCATTTGTCTTATTAACTTAACTAGCCTCTATCACTGACCCAATCGCTCGTATAATGTTTCTTTCACCAAAACGTTTCAGTCGCACAACGCTATCTTACACAAAACACCACAATGCCACATTCGCTCTAGGAGATCCTACCTAAACTAATTATGTACAATTTTTGTAAGGGCTGGGTTGATAAGATAACAAATCTCTAATGTTCGTTGATGTTTCAAAGATTATTTACAAAACTAAACAAAACTGATGTTAGTATGGGGAAGCCCTCACAATCTAAATGCAGCAGAAATCGTGGTTAACTGGACGAAAATACTGTGGGATTAATAAAATTAACATGTACCATCTATACAATCTACAATTACTCACACATCCACTCACACATTGAGACACAATAACAAAAGTGAACAATCTGAAATTGAAAATAAATAGTGTCTAAAATAAATACAAATTAGAGAGATGTATAGACCATTCCATCTTAATTTCTTTAATTGAATTTACCCCAAGCAAGGTAGTAAAGCCACTAAGACACAAGTGATTTACTGTGTGTGAAAGAATTAGAAAATAGAAATATTATTAACAAGGGAAGACAGATGAGTAATTAATTAGGAAGGCAGTAGAAAACGATTATCAACAATGTTTTGCGTCAAATTTTA
The DNA here is from genome assembly GCA_037127315.1 of Ascarosepion bandense. NCBI lineage: Eukaryota > Metazoa > Mollusca > Cephalopoda > Sepiida > Sepiidae > Ascarosepion > Ascarosepion bandense. The sequence continues at coordinate 95,289 of JBBBDQ010028361.1, read as the reverse complement.
ACATCAACTTGAGATTTTTCTTTTTAAAATGTTGAATAATTTTAACACATTTAACATTATGGATTAAAAGTAGTGAATTTTATATAGCCTTTTCTCGAATTTTATATAGCCTTTTCTCGAATCTTAGCACGAGTAAAACAAATTCACTGATTCGGACAAAAAAAGAACGATATCAAAATCCACAAAATTTTGTCATCATTTAATAATAGCTTTCCTTCATTTAATTTGTAACGTATGTACATTAAGTTAGAAAAAAGCAAAAGTTGATCAAATAGCGAGGGTTACAAAGCACTGTACAGGGCCCCCAATCAGTCTTGCCGCCCCCCTCCAATCGAAGGTAGTACGCACCGGCCCTGCCTATAGTTTATCTTGTGTAAGCTCACAGCACGTGTTGTAAAACAAAAAAAAAGAAAAAAGTCCAACGATAAGACCTTTACTCGAATAATTTCTGAACTTTATTTAGAATAAACGAGTTTGTGAGTTTCTGCTTCAAAAGTAACAGAATTATTCGTTATAACAGATGCCAATAATAAAAGAAAGGACTTTTTTTTATTTATTTTTTTTTCAGTCATATTTTCTAGCTCTCCACAAAACCCTAGAATCATTCCAGAATCTAGTTATCGGTCTAGAACTTCTGAAATCAGTCTCCACCACACACTCACACACATAGAAATTTAGGTGGACACAACTCTAGTAAAACAAGGTCGTATCGTACATCTACAAAAATTCCAGCGGTGTACACTCTTTTTTCGACATTCTGTTAGTTATTTCATATATTATTTTATATATTAGGTGGTACCTAGGACGCATTTTTGAAAAAGAAAGAACACCTAATGTCACCAAGCGTTTTATGGTCATCAAGCTCAAAATCACCCTTTCTAGCCTCGAATTTAGTACACTTTTCCAGCTGAAATTAATTTTATTTTTGTGTTTGTGAATGTGCATTTTTTTTTTTTACTATTGAAACATGTCACACAACTGCTACAGTTATTGGAAATTTGGATTTCATAGTCCAAACAGACAATACACTTCTTTTTCTATCGTACAATACACGAAACAGCGCGCAAATTGACCCTTGGTGGTCAATAAATGCTGACACAATAACTATAAGCGTCTTAGTGATACTCTCACTTATCCAAGAGGCATGAGTAACTTTAAAATAAAGCAAAGCTGGTATATACTTAGTGAATTAAACGTTCAGGCCTGTTTGTTTTCGTTTTGTTTTTTAGAAATTATTTTTCTTTCTACCACGCTCTTTGTAATAAAAAAAAATATGTTAATTCATACATTTAAAACAGCGTGCTAATATAGTCATTTTTGCTTACTGCTTGTAAAGACCTAGGCAAAGCGTGATTCTCGCTTTCTCTCTGTTGAGTAATGTGTACAATTTGTAGTATTTAACTTTTTATACGGACCTTGGTTTGTACGCTAAAGCAGAAACACACACATATATGAATACGCTGTATTCAGATTATTACAATCGCTCTGACAGGGCCACCTCGTCTGGGGAATTGGTGAGTGAGTTAGTCTAGCAGACCATTACATCAGTGTACAGTTCTGAGTTCAATACTCACTGGATGCCTTGTGGCCCCTGGGCTAGACAAAGCTCAATATAGTAAATAGTACTAAATGCATATAATCGAGATTTTTTTTCATATAGAGAAATAGGTACATAAATAGACTAAAAAGTAGATGAACAGACACAATTGAAACAGAAAGGAAGGAACGAAGAAAAAAGATAGAAAGAAAAATACAATGATACATGAGTCAGTATATATATATATATATATATATATATATATATAATAAGCTGAATATCATTTATGAATTATATATATATATATATATATATATAATAAGCTGTATATCATTTATGAGTTATACATATATATATATATATATATAGTGAACAATATAAGAGTTTGTATTATATCTTCCACATATGCAATGCAGCAATAATAGTTAGCATAACAATTAACTTTGGCACAGCTATCTATCTATCTATCTATCTATCTATCTGTCTATCTATCTATCTATCTATCTATCTATCTATCTATCTATCAGAGCACACGATTTTACAGAGAAGTACGAATATTGTCAAGAAGTGATGGTAACACACTGAGATAAATAGATTGATAGAGGCAGATATATGAACCGAAAGAAGCATACAAATGTAGACATACATGTGGCAAAACGCCGCTACTACGGAACACCCAGTGAGGACCGAATTCACTACACTGTTGTAATTGTACGTGTCGTTAGAGAAACCAATTCACACACGCACATACGTACACACTTACATTTAGACTCTCTCAACCGACCCCCCGAACGTTCGCACATACACATCATCATCATCATCATTATCTTCATCATCAGAGTTCACACAATAAATGAAATCACCCTTATGTCGAAAGTCTGTACACTGTACACTGAGTTAAAAATAAACCAGTCAATTGTTTAAAAATAAAATTAATCGAATGCCAAAAAAATATTTAAAAATAAAAAAAAGAGTTAACTAACACTTAACAGGATTATTTACTATGTTAAAAATAACGTTAAGCATCTAAGGTTGAATAAAAAAAATTCAATAAATAAACGTGGTTATTGTCGAATTGAATATCTTCAAATAAAACGTGAACGAACCGATTCTCTGGGATCAACAATGAGAAAACCACATGCAACGGGCACTTGTATAAAAAGAAGACTATATTGTCTTTGTTTACACAATAACGTTCCAAAAATTCTTCTTTGTGTAAAAACTGTATCAACCAAATCGGGATTCCAACTTTTTCAAAATTGATTTCAAAAAGTAATTGTGTTGGTATTAATTAAAATATTTCTATTTTCTCCGATTCAAGGAAAACAAATTTTGCAATTCTTTAGATCATCAAATATTTTAGTTAATATTTCTCTTTAATTAAATAATTTTAAAATTTAGATATCATAGGTTTCTATTACAGTTATGTAAAATTAAAATTTAAAAATGCTTTCTTTATCTCTTAGCAAAATAGGGTAAAAAAAAAAGAATCCCCAAACAAACGCTAGTGACTGGGAAGGGTATATCAACAAACAAAGGAGTTCATCGCAAACGTAATAGCCCCCCACCTCCTCCTCCGCCGCAATTGGTTTTTGTGGTGTAAAATTAGTTAAGCAATATTACGTTTAGTTTGTAGAAATATAGGTTTTAATTTTATTATTTGTAATTATTTTTATTTATAAGTAAAGTACTCTCTGTTTCAGACAACTAGCCATGTGGTTAGGTTATCTTCCTTATGAGGCTGGTTGGCGTCGACAGAACAAATCATAGACACTAAAAAACATAATAGATAGATAGATAGATAGATAGATAGATAGATAGTTTAAAACGAAAAGTAACTGATAAAAAGCAGTGTACAAAGATAAAGTTTTATTCTTATGATAGAAAGACAACACTTTAAGTGGAAAACGTTTGGGTACAGTTAAAGAATGACAGCTACAATATAGATAGCTAGATAGCTAGGCTAGATAGCTAACTAGCTAGAGAGATAGATAGATAGATAGATAGATAGATAGATAGATAGATAGATAGATAGATTTAAAAAACAACAGACAGTGAAAGATACACTGTAAAAAGAGAAGTCATTTTACGATCTTTTCTCTGTTAGTGTTACTGTTAAATATTGGAACATACACAATAATACCACGTTTTGGGAATGCAAAGCATGAGAAATTTACACGCTGTTTCAAGCGTATTGTTTAACTCCATCAATCTTTGACAACCATAAAAAAGGAAGAACTCTTATCCGTTCTCGATCATATTTGTTGATGAGGTGAAACGTTATCAGTAAAATAAAAAAAATCAAAATAGCTAAATAAATGAACACGTTTTTTTCTTTTTTTTTCCTTTTTTTTTTTTTGTTTTTTGTTTTCATTTTCATTTTCTTTTAGGCGACTGTCACGGGTAGTATTTTTTTTGTTTACCCCTAGATCAATGATTATTTAATTTCACTTACCTGAAGTAAAGTTGATCAAGAATATAGCCAACAAGATTAATGTCCAAAATGTATTTAAATTTCCAAACATTGTACGTCGGGGTTTCGGGTAAAGTATAATAAGCCGGTGTAAAGGTCCAGTGGTAATTGTAATGTTTTCTTCATCTTCCGTAGTTTCGGTGTCTTTTGTTGGTCCAAGACAACTCCTGACATTATTACTATTATTCGGGGTACTATCCATCAGGGTACCATCGCTGTTACTTTCTCCTAGTCTGAGTGTTTTGCTGTTTACAGGGACGTACATGGCTATAGTTCTGCCACAGAGCGACCCGTATTATTTGGGAGAACATACACCTATTTTATATTCTTGACTCTTTATTCTTATTTTAGTTTTAATTTTTAAACCAAAAGGAAATATCAGAACTCAGTAATATGCTCCAGGGTAAAGTGTACAAATATCCCAAGGGTTAATCGATAAAAAAATCGCAACTGGGAATAACGGTAGGGCGCGTCGATGTTAGGCTCGGATGGAGAGTGACAGAAAAGAAGAGAACAAGGAAGATAAACAACTACAGAGAGAAAAAGAGCGCGAGAGAGAGAGAAAGAGAAGAATTTCTCGTCGAGTGATGAAGAAAGATGGTTGTTAGGGGGAGGGGCTTGGTTATCACTGATGTGTGTTACAGGCGTGGGGTGTTGGTAGGTTGGTGGGTGTACTGGAGAGTTGGGACTGAGTAAAGAGAGCGAAGGGTAAGGAACAAAACAAAGAGTGACTCCTTAAAAAAAAAAAACCTTTCTAGAAAAAGTGACCACGATGATTTTGTCTACAGAGTCGTAAGGCGGCAGAGGGGATGGAGATAAAATAAAACTAGATGGAAAAAGAGCCGAAATAAAAATAGATTTAATTGTTTTTGCTGGTATTTGATGAAAATAAACGATATATATATATATATATATATATATATATATATATATATATATATCAAAAGAGGAGAGCAAGATATACAAAATGAGAATATATATATATGTGTGTGTGTGTGTGTGTGTATCTTTTGGGAGAGTAAGGATGTCGCTGTGGGAGAGTGTGTGTACAATAGTGTGTGTGTGTGTTGTGACTGACTGCTGCGTGTTCTGTGTGATGCTGCTGCTGTTTCTGCCGCGGATGAAGGTATGTTTTGTATGTGTGATCAGAGAGAGAGAGAGAGAGAGAGAGACGGAGGAAGAGTGTAAACGAGCGAGACAAATCGACAGTGAGAGAGTTGTCAAAAGAGAAAATGCCAGTGAGTGAGGAACTGAAGCGAGGGTCTTGTGAAGATGAGATTTCTACCGTCGTAAGGATGTGCACCGTTTGTGACGGTAGTGTTGTTGATTATTAAGAGGAAATGTTGAACACGAACAAACACGAGGCGAACGAGACGAGAAGTGTTTGTACGGCGGAGAAGGGCCTTATGTCGTTTACTTTTTGAAGTGTAAGGCTATAGTGTAGTTGTACTGTACTGGATGCTGAAAGAAAGACGGTTTAGCGCCAGAGTTATGGCAATGGAAAGAAAACTCAATACAACTGGTCGGAACAGCGCAGTGACACTTTTCATCCGGGCTTTTTTGTCCATCCCTTTATATTTCTCGGAACACAGCTAACTTAAACATAACTGCATGTGTGTGTGTGTGTGTGTGTGTGTGTGTGTGTGTGGGTGCGTGAAGAACGTGCATCGTACAGATCTGAACCACAATCTATGTGTGTGCTCATACATTTGCACACACACACACACACACACACACAAAACATATTAAATAACTCAGTGCACATACCCAATACGGCACATCAGTCAGTCAAGTGACATGCGTGATACACGCTTGGGCGATCATGTCTCGAAAGAGACATGACTGACTGGGCAGAAGATTATCCCGCAGTAGGTTGCCATTGCTTTTTGCGGTAGACTGGTTGCCGACCAAGGCTATAGAACCCAATCTGTTCTGTTATTAAACCCATAACTAGAAGGAATAGACGGATTAATACCTTTCCCAAAGGTATTTGCGCGTAAATGAATGCAGTGAATTCAGCTGGAATTCGAACTCGGCTCCCCGACTTCTCGTTCTGAGCCAATATCCAATGCACCACAACGTACATCCAATACGGCACATAGTCGGCTAAAAGAAAGTTACATTTCTGTACACACGCATACAAACACAGACACATATACGCACACATACATACATACATATATGCAAAATCCATTGAAAGAATTCAGTTTACACAATACCCGATTCGGCATATACCCAGCTAAATCAAAGCTACATTTCTGAACGCCCCTCACAAATATATATATATATAGACAAAACATGTTTGTATACAATACCCGATATATTTATTAAAGAAAGCCTAATACGGCGCATGGTACATACAACGGCTCAGGCATAAAATTACGCGTGTGCGTGTGACACGCATTTGCGCTGTGTAATATGATGATGCCTAATAGAAAGTGGAGATGTTTACTTTTTTTTTAAAAAAATCATATCACCCCGAGCAAGGCGGTAACGCCACTGATGTGCAGGGGTCTACGTAAGAGTGAAAAGATTGGAAAAGAGAAAGCCGGGAACCACATCCTAAACAGAGAATAAGGGATGAGCCTCTTCACCTGTTCAATAGACGTGGGTGGAGTGAGAACCGGGCGACAGTTTAGTCTATCTACTCCAATTGAAAAAAAAAAAAAAAAAGAGAAAAAGGAGTGAAAAGATTGGAAAAGAGAAAGTCGGAAACCACATCCTAAACAGGGAACAAGGGATGAGCCTCTTCATCTGTTCAATTTTTTAAAAATTCGTCCCCCCACCTAACTGACTTATTAAGACCACCACTCTTTTGGATCCCTCAAATGAATTTTCCGACTCCCATATTGAAGAAAATTCCGATGACTGTCTCCTCGATCATTAAAAAGACCCTCCTTGTATGAGGCACCTAAGAGGAAACAATTTTGTTTGTGTGCAGGCATGAGTGTGTAGTTTAAAATGTTACGCGCGTGCGCGCGCACACACATACATACACACACACACACACACACACACACACATTTATTTTTCAGCTTCAGCACATTTTTATCACTTGACAAACATTGTCAAAACCATCTGTCTGCAGGGATCAGCCATCAGTATACATGTACGTTACACACAGACACACACACACACACACACACACACACACACACACACATATATATATATATATATATATATATTTATATACTATCGTGATTGTCACTAGCTTCATTAGTTTGCACGAAAATTACGCCCTGCCAATAACTCATAAATAGTGGGCTATTCCGTTTTGATTTAGCCGAAAAAGTGGGAAAAGACCCTACTTGGTTTCAGTGAGAAAATGAAAAAAAGAATAAGGAAGAAAAAGTAAAATGGAGAGATAATCAAAATTCAAATGCACAACTTCGTATTTACGGTAGCAAAATGTGACACAAGGTTAGTTTAATGTGTCGAGCCCGAACACGTGCACTCGTGTCCGGTCCCAAAAATAGCCCAGACCCTCGAAGCTATTGGTTACGCTGGTATCCAATCCCCCTTTTTAGTGCAACGAGGGAAGTACTGCCGCTGGCGCATGTTACCTGGGACTGGTCACCGCTCGATAATATGTTCAGTTGCGCTCAGTCCACAGACAGAGACGCAATCGAGGTGTGCTCAGTCCGAGAACAAAGGCCCAATTGAGAGATGAAATGTAGTTTTTCCGCCCGAGGGCTGATGCTATACTTTGACACCAGCCAAAAACTGCCCGGAGTACAGTTAATTCACAGCTTCGAGCACGATATTCAACACCTTATTGGAAAATTGCAAAATTTTCAAATTTGTTTGGATGTATACTTGCTCTATTTTAGAAATCCTGTTAGAAAAATACTGAGGCCGGTAAAGTATTCATTTAAAGCTTAAACAAATTAATTTAAAAATATGTCGATTTTAAAACATTTCTTGAAAAATTGTCTTTGATTACGTTAGAATAAGAAACAGACCAGGTAAATCTATTTCAAGAAACTGGAGAAATGTGTGTTTAAATGCCGGCGGGCGCATATCTAAACTTATTTATTAATGGAACTTTGTGTGTCTGTGTGTGTGTGTGTGTGTCCGTTACCTATAGACTCCAAAACGGCTGAACCGATTTTCTTGAAAATTTACACAGTTGTACTATAAGCGTCTGCGAGTGTTCTTAGCTAGGTTTTGTGTCGAGGTACCCCCGATAAATATCGAAAATCGATAATCGAAAAAATCGGGTTACAGAAGGAGTGGTCCGATTTTAATCAAATTTCATACACTCATAGACAAAGACATAAGAAACGATATTCAGAAGTTTCAAGGTTGCAGTTCTTACAATAGTTCAGAAAATCGATAATATATATATATATAAAAGGCAAGATGTTTGTGTGTGTGTGTGTTTATCTGTCTGTATGTCCCTTATACAATTCCACAATTTTTATCCTATTCTCACCAAACCTCACGCAAATATTCTTTAGGCTGAGTCTGAACTCCAGGACCATGGATTAGTTTTAAAGCTTTCATTACATCCGAGCAATGCCGGGCTATACTGCTAGTTTTTTAAAAAGATTTCTCTATTATTCAGGTTGGTAGATGTAAATAAATAAAAAATATACTGTTTAATAAATAGAAAAAAATCAGAACATCTACTCAAGTATGAGTATCCATTAGAAATAATGTTTAAACATTTAAAAAAAATATGTCGGATTTCATCCATTTCTTAATATATATATATATATATATATATATATAACAGAAAACTATATCACTTTGAGTGTTAAAAATCAAAGAAAATATAATAAGAAATTTAACAAATGTACCGTGTCGGTTTTGCTTAGTAAAAAATGTATAAAGGGATTGCTAGCAGATGATGAGCGGTTACGCATGGTTTCAGGGCTACTCTTGGCACCTCAACAGTACCTCGCGATACCACCAAGCTTTGTTGACTCTCCGCCATATTGCGAGAGTACCAGTGTCTGCCTCAGTTTTGAGTGTTTTTTTTTAATCATATCACCCCAAGCAAGGCGGTAACGCCACTGATGTGCAGGGGTCTACGTAAGAGTGGAAATATTGGAAATGAGAAAGCCGGAAACCACATCCTAAACAAGGGATGAGCCACTACACCTGTTCAATAGACGTGGGTGGAGTGTCAAACTGGGCGATAGTTTAGTCTATCTACTCCAATTGAAAAAAATAAAAAAGAAAAGAGTGAAAAGGTTGGAAAAGAGAAAGCCGGAGACCACATCCTAAACAGGGAACAAGGGATAAGCCTCTATATCGAAATGCAAGGAATTCAACTGGAATCCGAACTCGGCTCCCCGATTTGTCGTTCCGAGTCGATAGCCACTGCACCACAACGCACATCCAAAAAAATATGGAACGCTTCACGAATTTGCGTGTCATCGTCAGCTAAATAACAGATGTAGTGGAAATGACGCCCTGGCACCTGGTCATAACAGCATAAGCATTAATGATAGTCGCGGCACATGCCCTCCCCACTTCAACGAAAGAAGTTTTAAATGCATTGCTAAAGAAAAAAATCCTCCACCACCACCGACAACAACAACAATAACGGTTATCAGACAAATAGGAAATACAATTGACGGAATAATTCTTATAACTATCAATAAGAAAATATGTATAAGATGATACCAATAAGTTTGTAGTTAGATACCGATTTTGAGATGAAATTATCACGCTATAAACCAAGATGAGAGGCTGATTGACAATAGTAGTTGCTGTAAACTTGGATGCGCGGGTGATGTTGATAATTTTGATAATGGTTCGGAATGGTTAATCGAAAAGTACTAGTTCCAATTCCATGTTATATACACTTATGCGCAAATACATTTAGGAAAGGCATGAACCCACTTCTTTTCCCTCAGCTATGGGTTAATTAGTAAGAATTGAATCACTAAATCATTCTTACAACCTAAAAATATTTTCTGGCTTTAAATGACTGAAAAGGCTCAGAAAACGAATCAATCCATCGATATTCATGCTATAAGTTTCGAAGCTATGCTATTAATATCTAACACTGAATTCCAAAACGAGAGATTAAGTCGAAAGGAAATAAATTATGTAAATGCCTATTTAACAATTAAACTACGGCCTTATCGTAGTACCTATATACAAAACACAAGCACACACACAAGCCCATGCGCACATGCACTGACACGCAAACGTGCACACACACAGGTGATATATTTTAACATAAGATTAACAATGATTAAAACAATTAAATGCGTACTTTCAAATATGGAACAAAAAAAAAGAAAGTAACCATGGAAAAAAAGTATCCGGACACTATTAAAAAATGATCATAAAATATTATATTAAGTAGGGATGCAGGTCTCAATCTTTTTACACCTACATAAAACCTTTGCCATCTTTCCACCATTCTTCATCAAGATATGATACTATGAAAGTTGCCATTCAAAACTTCCCGTTCTTACTTTGGCAACGTCATTATTAAAATAAAAGAGCTCTCAACCGCATAAAAGTATAACCCAATGAAACAAGAGTAGTTTTGATACTTGCAAAATATTTAACATACCGGCAATGCTTCTTCTTCTTCTTCTATGTGCCTTGTCCCTTCAGGACGTAGGCGATCATGGATCTCCACGTCTCCCTATCCCTTGTGGCTCTTAGTATGTTTGCTCCCGTTGCTCCTGGCAACCCCCGTTCCGTCATCCACCTGATCAGACGCTGCCTTCCTCTGTCTCTCCTTCCTTCTATCTGTCCAGTCAGTATCAGGTTCTCCAGGCTCTCCCATTGCATGTCCCAGGAACTTCAGTTGTCTCTTCCTGATGCTCAGCATCAATTTCCTTTTCGTTGCCATTCTTTCTAACACCTCGTCGTTGCTTGTATGCTCAGTCCACGATATCCGTAGCATCCTTCTGTAGAACCACATTTCGGCCGCTTCCAGTTTTGTCCTCATTTTCGATGATATTGTCCAGCATTCACAGCCGTATTGAAGAACTGACATCACGTAGCAGTCTAGCACTCTTTTCTTCGTTTCTATGCTTACATTTACATAAAGATCAGGATCTTTCTGCACCTGTATAGAAACCTCTGAAATCCGTCATATATTACAAAGGTAGACTGTCATCACAGTTGATATTCATTAGATCATTACAATGAAACTCTCATTCAATTAAACAAAAGAATTAATTAAGCAACACAATAAAATACCCTTGGTTATTTTAATATATCATTGGATTGGTTATTCTGAAGTAAAAGGCGTTTGGCACCACTAAGAGATTTTCATGAAAAATGTTCCATGAAAATGTTTAAAAAAAATTTAAGAAAAGGATCAAAGTGAATCCAGTGATAATTTAGAAAGATATCCAATATAATTTAAGAGTAAATGAAACATCGCTTACTAAAATGACTTTTGGGAATTAACTACATTGGAAAACAAGCACCAGGTTCTTTGGATAAGGTTTACTCATTAGCATTTAAAGGCATTATGTTTAATCTATTCAGCCCAGGCAAAGTGATAAAAGCCACTAAGATGCAAGAGGTTATTGGGATTTAAAGAAACAGATAAATAACAGTATTCAAGATGACAAAAATGACGATTGACATTACATTTAAATTTTTGAACATCGTAGTTGACAGGAAAGTAAGAAGCCAGAAGAGAGTCTCTCAAGCGAAAAGTGCACGAAAAAAAATATTAGCATAGAACTTTACAGCTAAAGATTTCAACAGCAAAATTATGAGATCAACTGACAATCAAGTGCTGCACTGAAATTCGGGAAGTCACGGTAGCAACGAAGGATGATCGAGAGAACGTTTTAAGAAAAGACGTCTGATATTTTAAATGAACCAAACTGTATATTTCGGTCACAGCCTAGCTTGTCATGTACAGAGCAAAGATAGATGCCCCTTTAGTCGTTAAAAAACAAAAACATCATACTCGCATGAGGTGGAAGCATTATGGTTTGAAGGCGGTGTCCTTTCAATGATTCGGGAACGTTTTCACGTAATTGAATGAACTATGAATAGAGTGGCCTATAGGAAAATAATATAGTTAATAGAGTGATATTTCTCAACAGTTAGAGAATTGTATCTTTCAACAGGATAACAACCCGAAATATACAGCTTACGTAATGTTCAGAATAATGTCGAAGTACTTCAGTGGCATCATCAATCTCTTGACCTTAATCTAATTGAAAATTTATTGCAAAGCTTGAAATCGAATTCATCAAAAGAACACCAGAAATATTACTGTATTAGAGGTCGTCATGTATGGCGTCCAACTATTTCAGAAATGTCTAAACAATTAGCTATGTAACAACCATTTTTTTCAGATCAATGATTGAAAATGGCTGCAAGCAAATAAAACATATAGGTCAAAGAAAAATCTCTTTCATCAGATCTCATAATCTGGCACTACATGATTACAAAGTATTGTAAGAAATAACAGAAACAATTTCAATGGGTAGCGCATGTAACTTGAAAAGAAAATAATGACATAATGAAGATGCTGCTTCCAACATCACTTGAAACAAAAGATTAGTAAAGAAACTACCATCTAGTACTAAACTACCATCTAGTACTAAACTACCATCTAGTACTAAAACTACCATCTAGTACTAAAACGTACATTTATTTGAACCGAGAAATCGATTTTCCTGAAAAATTGTTCTAAAACAAAGGTTTTACGAATTTTAACCAAAAGTAACGCTAATCAATACAAAATGTTGCCTTATAAGGAAACGAGCAATCCCATCATCATCATCGCCATCACAATGAAGATATTAAAAAAACATTGCGAAAGGTCAGTGAAGGCCATGCAAATAATTATTAAAATATGAAATTAATGCCTGAATACATTTTTCTCAACCGTTAAGTTTATATCTTATTCTACATTTATGTTTGAAAATAAGTATATTTTTCTTTGTAATTCTTAGTTTTATATCAAAATATAACACTCATGTAAATTTAAGCAAACGTATCAGAAGTACATTGAATATTTTGCATAGTCTGCAAATACTCCACCCCTGCTGTCTGTGTATAAAAAGAAGGCCAGCGGTTTTGCACGTGAAATCCTGTGTGAATGTCAGAGCCATTAATTTGTTGATATAAGTTTACAGTATATTCTAGTGTATGCACTTTCAGTTTCTTTCTATCTATCTATCTATCTATCTATCTATCTATCTATCTATCTATCTATCTATCTATCTATCTATCTATCTATCCCAGTCTGTTCATATCTATCTATCTATCTATCTATCTATCTATCTATCTATCTATCTATCTATCTATCCCAGTCTGTTCATATCTATCTATCTATCTATCTATCTATCTGTCTATCTATCTATCTATCTATCTATCTATCTATCAGTCTGTTCATATCTATCTATCTATCTATCTATCTATCTATCTATCTATCTATCTATCTATCTATCTCAGTCTGTTCCTATCTATCTATCTATCTATCTATCTATCTATCTATCTATCTATCTATCTATCTATCTATCTAGTCTGTTCATATCTATCTATCTATCTATCTATCTATCTATCTATCTATCTATCTATCTATAAAGCGCATACAAATATGCCTTTCTGCTAGTCCTTATACCTATATATGCAGATTTCTCTATCTCTCTATTTCTCTATCTATCTTTAATGTGATATATAATGTGATCTTTAATGTGATATTTAATGTGATATATAATGTGATCTTTATCTATCTTTAATGTGATAAAAATCGTCTTCTAAATTAAATATCAAATGATGTTTACACAAGTGTTAAGACATGCCATGATTAGCGATATTTTCAGGCCCAGAATTAGCTAGTTGTTTAATGTAACTCTGTCGGATGTATTGGGGTTCTCAGCCCGACCAAGAAGTGATGCTAAGAAAAAATAAATAAATAAAATGAAAAATAAAAATCAGATATTTGGTCATTCGGTCAGATTTTGTGACGTGGGTTAGGCCAAAAATCTTTTATTAGACCATCATATTTTTATTATTATCCAAAACCATTTTCTAAAGTTCACATGTCCGCCTAGTCTATTTCGTTCACTTTCTCATTAATTCCCTTGGGAAAGTTATGGATTTTTCTCTTCACCCTCTCTACCAGGATATCGGTTAAATAACAGGGTAGACTACGCCCTCTAGCCTTGAGTGGCACTCAGTCTAAGAAAACTTTTAATTGGAATCCAAAATTGCATAAAGAACAACGGGAAACCACCCCACTCTCTCAGTTCACAGTCATTAAAAGAAAAAGGAATGTGTGGTGAGCCTTGATCGCGAAGGTCTTTATATCTATGCTCGGTTTGCTGAATGCATATTTTGAATATAGCATATGTGTTGGTTTCTTTGCTTAATCTACTGTTTTTATTATTTTTATTATTTTGACTTGGTCCTACGACATTTTGGGGTTTTGTATTTTTGTCACCGCTATATGGAATGTTGTCCGCACAGTTCTTACACATATTTTCTTCTAGGAATGAAAACAATAAAACGCAATCAAGTATTCCGCTTGACATTACGAAAAGGTTATTGAATGCTATTGGCACCTGAGTAAAGCCAGACAATATCGTGAAGAAAATATATTCATAACAACAACAAAGTTTGGCTTGAGACATTCTTCTAAAAATATTCTCGATATAACATGGAAAGACATCATAGTTCATTTAACATTTTCTTTTAACTCATGAGTGACACCCTTGAGCAACATCAAGGCACAGTCATCATTGGAGGCTGCAAGATCACAAATATTCACAAAGATAGTCGAGCTGTTAACGAAGAGAACTAGTCAGTTAGGTGGAAAATTTAGATAAAACCTCCTTCAGATATGGCATGACGATATGATGCCGAAAAATACATAACCATTGCGAACAATGTTAAACAGCTTCTAAATAAGATAATATTCAGTGTTCAGGAACTGAAAGTATTTAGATAATCCAAATATTTTGGATCGATTATAAAAGAAGCTTCCAGAATAAAAATAATTTCAAGACCAAAATAAACAGTGGCATTTGTCGCAAAAATAAAAACTATCAGAAAAGACAAGAACATTTGGCTGAAATCAAAGATTAAACTGTTCATTGGCCTTCTCAGTCTTTCTGTACGCCTGCGACTTTTGGACATTAACAGTACAATTACAGCAAAGAATCGAAGTATTAAAATGGAGATGCTACAGAGAAATCTATGTAGACCACATAAAAAATGATGCTTCACGAGATATCATAAGACCCGTCTGACGACTTCATAACCACTACCAAGAAAAGGAAGATTAAACGGTACAGACATGTCATCAGAGCTAACTGTCTTTCTACTAACATTCTACAAGATATTACTTAAGGTAGACAGACAGACAGAAAGAAAAATGGACTAAAAATACCATTAAGTTGACTGGAAGATCATAAACAGATTTGTAACCCTAACCCTGCCGAGATATAAGGCGGTTTCTAAGACATGGAATTGAGGGTGATAATGCTGGTGCTTGGTGCTTCTGCTCTCCAATTTGAAAAGAAACGGTCCGAATTCTTCAATGAACATTTATTTTTTTATGCATGAAGGTTGATCAATAAGTTCACAGCCTGACACTGAATTTTGGCCTAAATATGCATAATATTCGAGCTGTGTAGTTAATATTTACCAATAAATTGTGTATTGATAAAAATGCTAAAAAAGAATTATTTATTGTGTAAAGTAAGAGCTTTTTTCACCGTTATTCTACACTTTGCTAATTAAGAATAAACCTTCAACTAGACTCAAATCCTTTTATCTTTGGGTGACTTGTTTTAGGGCAGAAAACGTTTTATCCGTTGTTCTACTCATGTAGATCGTCGTGATAGAATGGTTAGCAGTTTGTCCTGCAGAGGACTGCGTTATTTTAACCGTAGAAAAACCTGAATAGGGTACGACACAAAGCAGAAGTTAAAGTCAGAGCTCCATGCATATATTAGACTGGAAACAATAATTTCTTGAACTCTTTTTAGTATTTATGCATTTAGGGGCACCTCGAATGCCAAGGACCAATATTTGCTGCTTATCGAAGAGAGATCTTACCCAGAGGAACGGTTTTCTAGAATTTGAGCAATAAGAATCACCCAGAAAGTTTTAATCATCTAAGAAGTTAGAGCGATCCAAGTTCTTAACAAGTATCTTTTACATATCATTACATCTACGTAGTGAGTTCGTTTCTTTTTTATTATTGGCCTTATACAATAATTGAAATACACATGGTAAATAACTGTACTACCTGTGCAATTATTCTGCTTGTGCGAACGTTACACTTTGTTTTATATATATATATATATATATATATATATATATATATATATATATATATATACATAAATGTATGTATGTGTGTGTGTTTTATATATATATATATGTGTGTGTGTGTGTGTGTGTGTGTGTGTGTGTGCGTGTGCATGTACGTGCAGATAAATAGATAGAACTAGGGCATAATATCTAACCGTTTTTTAGCTAGAACGAGTTATGATTGCGTTGTGGTACAGTGGATATCGGCTCGGAACGAGAAACCGGGGAGCCGAGTTCGAATTCCAGTTGGAATCCACTGTATTCACTTACGCGCAAATACCCTTGGGAAAGGTATTAATCCGTCTCTTCCCTCCAGTTATGGGTTAAATAGCAGGGCAGATTGGGTTCCGTCTACCGCAGAAAGCAACGGGATAATCTTCTGCCCAGTCAGTCATGTCTCTTTCGAGACATGATCGCCCAAGCATGTATCACGTATGGCACTTAACTGAGTTATGATTTTTAGTAAAGAATTCTATAAAATTGTATTAAACATGGAGAATTTGAGAAAAATGAAAGAGAAAAGTAGGAGGTAAGAAAGGGAGAAAAACGAAGAAATAAAAGAAATAGATTTATCTGATCATCTTGAGTGATGTATCTAAAAGTCTGTCCTAAGATAAGTCTTTTGACTTTTCCTTCTAAATATATATACTATAGTAATCCGCAGACAGAACTGTTTCGCTGTATTATAGCTCAGCGGTACAGCTTATACTCCGTTCGCTTCCTAACCCAGGATTGAAACCCGACCGAATCGGCATTAGGCGGCGATTCTACCCCTAGGCCACGAGCGTGCGGTAGACGATGGCCGGCTTTTTAGCGCGTATAAACATGCCCAATAACTAGGGTGGTCCAATTCATTATCGAATGAGCGATGCGTATATGCCGGAGTAGCTACCGTTTACAAAGTCTCCCACTCTTCCAGAGTGCTCAATCAGGGTGTAAGAGCGTAAATACTATATATATATATATATATATATATATATATATATATATATAATCAGTATTTTTTCATTTAAACATGTTTCGTTAAAAACGACAAACAATGAATATATATATATATATATATATATATATATATATATATATATATATATATATATATATAGTCAGTGAGTCAAATGCAATACGTGATACACGCTAGGGCGATTATGTTTCGAAAGTGTCCCGCAGTAGGTTGCCATTTCTTTCTGCGGTAGACTGGTTGCAAGCCAAGGCTATAGAACCCAATCTGTTCTATTATTTAACCCATAACTTGAGGGAAGAGACGGGTTGATAACTTTCTCAAGGGTATTTGCGTGTAAGTGAATGCAAGGAATTTAACTGGAATTCCAACTCGGCTCCCCGATTTCTCGTTCCGAACCGATAACACGCTAAATTTTCCTCTTCCTCCTCTCTCTCATTCTATGCGCCGAGGGCTTAGGGAGTAAGCACCCGACTGACACCAATTTGGTCGAGTTTCAATCCCGGTTGGAAGTAAGTCGATGTCTAACCAGACTGATGAGCTGTGATACAGAGAAACAGGCTTGTCTGTGAATGAGTAATAATAATAATAATAATAATAATCTATGTATATATATATATATATATATATATATATATATGAACAAACAGAGTTTTAAGGTGTGCTATATTTATAGAATAAATTGCTCAATATCAGAGATAGAGTGTATGTAGCATCCCTGAGTGCTGAATTCAATGTCCACTCTTTTATATATATATGACAAACAATTTAGGCAGACACGTTATTTCATGGTAAATCGGAAGTATAGACCTCTTTCAGGTGAACCATCATCAACTTTACGGGAATGACATTCACCAAATTCGTGTAAAATCTTCTGTATAATAAAGACGGAAGTTGATGCTGGTTCGCCTGAAATAGGCCTACACTTCCGATTTACCATGAAATAATGTGTCTGCTTAATTTTTTTTTTTATATTTGCTCTATATGCATTTATATACATATATATTTAGAGCTCTCTTAGAGAGTTATCCTACCACTGTATGTACAGGATACTCCTTTGGATTCTTCTATATCTACACTGCATGCTTATATATATATATATATATATATATATATATATATATATATATAGTCTAAATGTAAGAAGATTTTGCCTGATGTTTTGATTTCTTTTACAATAGAAACAAGTCTTTTTTGGAAATTGTGTGTGAAAAATTTAATACTGTTAATGATTTGAAACGAATAATTTTCAAACCCTAATAATGTTTTAATGAGTGGTGCAGCATTCAAGTTTTAAATCCATAATAATTATATTCCATCGATAGATTGCGGTTGTGAAGGTAAAAATATGTTTTTCATCTCATCCTTCTAATCAAGTCCTCAGTTTTCTGAACTACTTTGGTGAAATAATCCCTTTTGCAAGAGATTAGTTCTTGAGAGATATGTTAAAAATTGTTTTTTCATGTTGCAAAAATCAAAGTAAAATAGGAGAGTGCTCAACTATAAATAGAGCGAATTATAATATAAGTGGTTTAAAGTAATGCATATATATATATATATATATATATATATATATATATATATATATATATACGAAACATATATGTATATACATATATATATATGTATATACATATATATATATATATGCCTTATTCTGTTTTTAATGCTTTTGCATATATATATATATATATATATATATATATATACGATATATATATATATATATATATATATATATATATGCATTATTCTGTTTTTAATGCTTTTGCATATATATATATATATATATATATATATATATATATATATATATACGAAACATATATATATATATATATGGCAGTTTTAACAATTAATATTAATATTTACGTTTTATAAAAAGTGCTCAATACAGCTATATTATTTCTTTTATTTTATATTACCCTTTAAGACTAATATTATATTTTTTTATTGTTCTTATTTTTTATTTTTAATTCTCGTAGCTTCTAAAAATAATATATTAGCTAGTTTTGTTTTATTCTTATTTAAATAAATGACACTTTCTATTGGGTAAATATAGCTACGCTTTGTCACAATATTCATTGGTCTGCCCCCACAATTCTTTTAAAATATGATAACCTCCCACCCCACTGCAATCATCTGAAATGGTGGCATTTTTTATTTTTAAGTTTAATTTTGTTATTTTAAATTTCCTCATTTTTATATATATATATATATATATATATATATATATATATATATATATATATATATATATATGACACGGTAAATGAACCACGTTTCACTGACTGTCTGATTATGGTGCATTGAACTGCAAAAAATTGTGGTATGATATTATTATAACGATAATAACTATATATATCTATAAATCCTCTACTTCCATATTGAGCACGTTTTATAAAAAGTAAATATGAAACTGTGGAATACATATATCCATTAGCTTAAAGTACTTTACACACACACACATTATATATATATATATATATATATATATATATATATATACATATATATATATGTGTGTGTGTGTGTGTGTGTGTGTGGACTGATAGAGAGTGGGTATGGGAGTAGATGAATGAAGAAGAACATAAAAAACGTGATCCTGGCTTTTTGGTTGGATATCAATAGACAATGAGTAAAGACATGAAAAGCAAGTAAAGACATAAATATTGCAATACATTCATATCGTTTACAAAGAGAAAGAGCAAAAAATGATTCAAGAGAGGATGCAATAGAAAATATTTGTGAGTTCTTTTTTTTTTTTGCGTATATGTAACTATTCCATATTATTATATCGTTTAGATAAAATAGACGAGCAAGAAAGTTTGGGAGGGATAAGGTATAAAATGAAATGACAGAGACGCAAAAAAGAAAAAATATGGAGAAGAGATCAGAAATTAGTAGAAGCATGAGATAATGGATCATCTTAGTTGTCGACTTCACGCAAATTTCTATGAGACTAGCTAATTTTCTTTTGTTCACCAATTTTTAGGAGTTGTAAACTCAATTTTGTTGTTTGTATTCTAGTGTAACGTTCTGTCCTATGCATTATTTGACTCTGTCCACCTGTCTATCTGATTGCTTTGGCCTTAATTATCGCCCGGTTGATACATCAATAAATTTTTATGGAACCATACTGTAAGATATATAACCTGAGTGAGTCGACAATATGAAGTCATCAAAGCGTCACTCTCAAGAGAACCAACTTTGGCTTTCCATAATGAATATTAATGTTACGAAACCAAATGGAAAATAAACGAAATAAAAATATGGGGATTGTTTTGTGCCAATAATCCTCTAAGTGTCTTAAGAATCTGCATTTAAAAACCCCTACTTTTACTTGGAGAATTATGGCGACTGAAACTGGTGGAAGATTTGCAACTAAACCATGAAATAGCCACACATCACTGTAATTAGTTTCCGCTATCTTAAGAACAGTTTATTTAGATGATGTTGCACTTGGTTTCCCTTACTATGTTTCGTCTTTTCAGTAAGGAATCAAGTCTAAATGAAGAAGCCAGATCTACACACGCGCACGTGCATGCGCACGCACACATATATGAACACTGATTTTTTTTCAGTTTCAAGTAAAATAGTGTCTTATCAAAATAGAATTGGACGAACCTGAAGCAGACTACCACCACGTTTAATTTCGTTGGTTTTCTTTTTTTTTTTACTTTTTTCAGCGCAGTCCTATCGATTGTTATTTAAAGTTTCCGATTATCAAAAACAATTTTGAAAAATTACAATATTTAAACAAATTTGTGGTAGGGTCAGTTTCTCATACAACTTTAAAATAAATCTATCCTCCATTTTCAGTCCACTATAAGGTTGTATGAGAAACTGGTCCCCACAAAAAATAAAAGAAAAAAGAAAATTGTTTAAATATTGAAATTTTTGCAAATCTTTTTGGTCATTCGTAAAGTTTAAGGTGTAAAAGATAATAATACACTGAAACAAGTCTCAAAAATTTGATAATGAGCAAATTTACAGATGGCGGTAATGTCGTATCGGCGGCTGGTTTCAAAATGGAGGCTCGATTTGCTATAACGTTGTATGAGAAACTGATACTCCCACCCAGAAAATGTTTAAATACTGAAATTTTTCAAAATGTTTTTGTCAGTCGTAAAGCTAAGGGGGTAACCGATAGGACTGCACTGAAAAAAGTAAAAAAATAAAAAAAAAAAATAATGAAAAACATCGAAATTAAACGTGGCGGTAGTCTGCTTCAGATCCGCCTAGGATTGTAGAAAAAAAAAACTCAGAGAGAAGTAATACTTCATGCTGAAATCAGGAATCAGGGGAACAATATATGAACGTTAAGAACTTACATATGAAAAATATCAACACAGAAATTGTAATTTTTTTTTACATCGTCAAAATCTGCACTTGCCAAAAATGTTCTTGCGTGATTGTCTAGATTTAAGAGTCGGAAAAATGGCTTCTATTTGAGGAAGCATTGACCAACACACAAAATCTAACCGGTAGCAAAACATTCTTGACAAAAGTTAAAAGACACATTAGTTGGAATGTCAAAAAAAAAAAAAAAAGGAGAGGAATGCAAATTACGAGTTTCAACTATTGGAAAATAATTGAACATATCCTCTCAAACATTCAGGGGACAAAATCGAAAATTGGCCTCAAGTAACGTTTGAGCAAAAATAATCATTTGTCTTCGTGATCTGTATTTGAAGCTCAAATATAATTAACAATAAAATACATAGAAATTATGATATAGCATATGTTGCATATGTTGCTATGAGTAGATTGGTTAGATTTGTATATTTGGTGTCATTACTTTACTGTTAAAAAGCATCAAATAAACATGTTTGTCGCCAGGCAAAGTACTGATTAATAAGATAATCTTCAAACCATTGGTTCTTATTGGACGCCCATACTAGTAACATTACTAGTGGCTTCATATATATATATATATATATATATATAATTAAACGTAAACATTTAAAATTCCTGTATTCGCTCTTTCGTGCGCACCTATAATTACATTAACTGAGACATTACTTTAGTCCAATGAACTCTTAATGACAAAACGTGTCAAAAATGTTTTTTCAACATTGTTCTGGTATATAAAAATCTATACAGAATCATGTCACACACACACACACACACACACACACACACAGCTATATTCGAAGTCGGCATAAAACTGCTCAGTTAAAGTGACAAATTCTTTGCACTGAAACTATATATATTTGAGATGACGATATATATTTTTATATATCCAGATAGTTATTGAAGAAATTGTAAGAAAAAAATGGAAAAAAGTTTACTTGTGAAGCGTTTCATCCGTTAGGACTTCAGTGGAATGTGTTTTGTAAGACCGTGCTGCACGACAATTTTCATATCGCACAATTAGCGACAATTGATTAATCGAACGTAACGAGTGGACGACTGAAGAGATTTTCGACATGATGCAAAAGAGGCAAAAAAAAATAACGCCAAGACATGGAAGGCAATACAGGAAACTACACAGGGAGATAAGGAACAAATGCAGACAGTCTAAAGAGGAATGGCTCAACAACAAATGCGCAGAGGTAGAGAGACTGAGCAGGACCAATAAAGCAGACATGCATAAAGAGATAAGAGAACTGACAGGACAAAAAACCTGCTCCTCAACAGGATGCATAAAATCCAAGGATGGAACGATAATATTGGAGAAAAAGAAAATACTCCAGCGATGGGAAGAATGTATAAAAGATTTTTTCTACGACAGGAGAGAGCAACCGAGAATACACAAGGACGAGGACGGACCGGAAATATTAAAGTCCGAAGTGGAAGCTGCAATGGGCAAACTAAACAGAAACAAAGCAGCTAGTCCAGACGACATTGTAATAGAGCTGCTGATAACCTTGGAAGAATTCAGCATAGAGAAAATTACAGAAATGATAAATGAAATTTGTGGAAAAATACCAGACGACCTATGTAAGTCAATTTTTATAGCACTGCCAAAGAAGCCAGGTGCAAAGGAGTGCGAACTACACTGAACTATCAGCTTAATGAGTCACATTATAAAACTGATTTTCCGAATCCTGATGAATAAGAGCAAGAAGCAGTATCAGACCAGAGATAAGACAGGAACAGTGAGGGTTCGTCAAAGACACTGGAACAAGGAACGCCATATTTATAATTAGGATGCTCTCCGAAAGGGCAATACAAATGAAGGTAGACTTGTACCTATGTTTTATTGATTATGCGAAGACGAGAATATTTTGAGAAGCCTAGATGCTATGCCAGGATTTGTAATCGGAGGCCACAATTTAAACAACATAAGATACGCAGATGATACAGTGCTGATTGCAGACACGGAAAGGAAACTACAAGACCTCCCACAGAAAGTAGCTGAAGAGAGTTAGAAAAAAGGACTACAAATAAACTGCAAGAAAACCGAATGCATGGCCATCAGCAAAAAGAGCAAATCAAAATGCCAAATACAGGTGGGGGTACTAGAATCAAGCAAGTACAAAAAATTAAATACCTAGGAAATGTTCTAACAGAAGACGGGAAGTGCGACACTGAGATCCGAAGGCGAATTGGCATGGCGAAAGAAGTATTCCAGAAGCTGAGTAAAGTACTAAGACACAGGAAAATTTCACTAGAAACAAAGAAGAGAGTGCTAGATTTCTATGTGATGTCAGTTCTTCAATACGGCAGTGAATGTTGGACAATATCATCGAAGATGAAGAAAAAACCTGAAGCAGCGGAAATGTAGTTAATGACAGGCCAAATAGAGAGAAAAATGACAGAGGAAGGCAGCGGATAACATATCTGAAGGGCCTGAGCAGGTAGATGACAGAACGTGGGTTGCGTGGTGTAACAGGAGAAAACGTACTAAGAGCTACCGGGGATAGGGAGACGTGGAAAACCATAATCACCTACGTCCTGGAAGGACTGGGCACATAGAAGAAGAATGATATAAAAGGTTGTTCGAACTAAACGCCAAAGGGATCAGACAGCTATTTTTTAAAATGACCAGCGCTGATTTCAAAACGTCTATGCAACATGTTTATGTAGAAAATTGAGCCAAATTTTCCGAAGCCGGTTATATGACCAAGACCAGTATAAATTCTGTGGCGTGAGACAGAAGCCTCAGTTAGTCTCAGAAGAGAAGACTCCCCACGTCATTCATTATATCACGTGAAGCAAATCTTCATTTAGGCGGATGGAAGCAGAAACAAGCTCGAGACATAATTCTCAATGAGAATATCGAGCCTGAAAGAAGCAGGCATATCAAACTCGTTTCTCGAATAATCAAAACAAAAACTACTACACACCATACCAGATCTTTTTCTCACTCCAATATCTGCAAATTCAACGAACTTTTCTTAACAACACACACTATTAAATTTCGAACATTCACATACCTTTAGAAAGTTCTCATGATTACAAACTTTTTAACACTGAAGATCTGGTCGCATACGACAGGTGGTCGCTCACTAAACATAATACTTTCAAATAATTTATTGTATCACAACTCACTCCAGTGGCTGAGTGGTTCAGCATTTCTTCAAATAATTTCACTGTTCACTGCAAATTTTGTAACCATTAAATAAAAAGTTATAAACAAGTTTAATATAACATATGTACTTGTTGTTTTATCCTTGTGCCATACATGCAAATTCAAATATTGTTGGAATCTTTTACGCAGCCCTAAAAATACTTCTGATAATATATTAACTCAATAAAATAATCCTTACTCTGCAACAGTTTATTGATGTTGTTATAACTACAAATGCGCACGAACGAAAGACGCTGACAGTTTCAAAATTTTAGAAATAATTTTTTTTTTGCAATCTAACCAAATTCATCTATATTTTTTCTTTTTTTTCCATCATCTTTGTTTTTAAATATTCCACATTGTGATAACAGGACATTTACCGAGAATGGTGAAACGTTGTAAGAACCCAGTCGCAAATTTATTGTGGCTGAACTAGTGATTAAACCAATTTCTAGACATTATCGTCTTAGTGAATTATTTTCTCTTTTAATTAGAGTAGCATTTTTATCTCAGAATTGTGGTAAGTTTCGCTACGGTGAACAACCAATGCGTTTTGTGTTTTCTTTTCTTTTTTATGTCTTTTTTGTGTTCATATAGTCTTATATTTAAACTTTTTGAAGTTTCTCCAATATATTCTTTCTGGCAACCATTGGAGTAAATTCTTCTTTTAAGTTCTGATTTGTTGTTTTGTTTTGCATTGATTAAGTCTTTTACAAAACAAAACAATAAACCAGAACTTGAAGGAGGAATTTACTCTATCAACTGTAACGATTGCCAGAAGGAATATATTGGATAAGCCTCAAGACGTTTAAAAAGAAGACCACATGAACACAAAAGAAACGTTTAAAAAGACAACACAAAGAACGCATTGGTTGTCCACCGTAACAAAACTGCGCACAATTTTTAAATAAAAATGTTACTCTAATTAAAAGAGAAAATAATTCACTGAGACAAAAATGTCTAGAAAGTGGTTTAATCACTAGTTTAGCCACAGTAAATTTGCGTCCGGTTTCTTACAACGTTATACCATTCTTGGCAAATTTCCTATTATCACTGTGTGGGATATTTAAAAATAAAGATGACGGAACGAAAAAGAATATAAACGAATTTGGCTCGATTGCAAAAAAAAAAAAAATCTTTTAAAAAGTTTTGAAACTACCAGCGTTACTCGTTCGTGCAAATGCGTAATCATAACAACATCAACAAACCCAGTCCGATGAAGTCCTAACGGATGAAACCCGCCACAAGTAAACTTTTCTATTTTGTCTTATATATAAATATACAGTGGAACCTGTCGTATGCGACCATCCCTACAGTCACAAACTGGTGGCGTACGACAGGTGGTCGCTCACTAAAGGCTCATAGTCATGACCTACTTAAGCCAAGAACGTATAATCCACTCATCAGAATGTTCATATAAGAATTTTGCCATGTAATCTGATAATAAATAAATGAGAACATAAGAAAATGGCCTAACTTGAAAGAAAGTTATTCAGCAGAATTCAATGTAAAATTACAAAAAGAACGTATTTACAACGATCAACAAAAGAGCAAAATATTTATTCACAAATAATAATTATCAAGTGGACTTAAAGAAAAGTATACAGTTTCAGTTTTTTTCTTAGAAGTGAGTGATAGCAAAAGAGAATCTGCGATAATACACGAAAAAAAGAACATACAAAAAACTGACAGCAATCGTGGGTGGGGGTAGAGAAACAGAGAGATAGAGATATATATGCGTAGATAGAATTAGAGTAGATAGATACACAAAAAATAAAGGAACGAAATAGACAGACATTTGAGAAAGGGACATAATTGTGATTTTCCCAATCCCTGAATTTATCCAAATCAGTACACTACAGAGACTGCAATAAGTCACTTGAACATATCAAATGCAATACACGTTGTGCAAAACAGCCGATGTTTGACCGTGAGGTGAACTCAGGCAATATACATCAAGAAACAACAGTTTGATACAACACTACAATAACAAAACAATGAGGATGTGTTCCTGGCTCAGATCAAATCAAAATGAAATAGATTACTCATTTAAAATTTTAGTTTTTCCTAATTTAGAAGTTCGCAGTGTACGACCAAAATGAGTTTTTTTAAAGCGGTCGCTTGATCAGTGATTTTCACTCGTTGATGTTAGTCGCTGGTCGCGGTCTGGAGGTGGTCGCTCACTAAAGGTCAATTAACATTAGCAAATCGTCCGTGCATAGAAAAACGGTCGTTAACAACAGGTGGTCGCTATTATTATTATTATTATTATTATTATTATTATTATAGCATACGGCAACTTAGCAGCTATAAAGTTTCGGTGTTTAATACACCATCATCAGTTAGTGAAATGTGGTTAATTTACTTGGTTAGATAGATAGATAGATAGATAGATAGATAGATAGATAGATAGATAGATAAGGAGATAAAAAATAAATTTAAACTAAAAATAAAGAAGGCCATCAAATAAGAATAATAAAGTGGGGTGGGAGGTTCTTATATTTTAAAAGAATTGTGTGTGTGGGACTCATACAAAAAATGTATCAATGCGTTGCTAAAGAAGATTACACATGTCGAAAGTTTAAACCGGAAAGGAATAAGACAAAAGCATAAAATATAAAAAGTAGAGTAGGAAAAAAACATGAAGGATAAGATAATATCAAAATTTAAACAGTTTTTCTTTAAAGGGTTTAGTTGATATAAGAAACCCAAATAAAAGCGAAAGAACATAAATTAATTTTAGAGACATAAGTACTAGATAAAAAAAATAAAAGTTAAATAATTTAAATTTCAAAAACTTCACTTATATTCTTTCTGAATATGAGCCAATTTTGTTTAATAGAAACGAATTATAATTTATAACCATCCTAAATGATGTGCTGAGTTTTCCTTTATAAATATATATATATATTTTAACGAAACTTGGTTATAAGCAACCGACAATTTGAAATGAATTGTTTGAACATTATTTTTTATCGATACTCGTATTTAGGTAGATATTCTGTTTTTAATGAAACAGTATTATATATTTATATCTACCGGCCTGATTATTTACCTAAGACGTTACCAGATCAAATGGTAGCTTCCCCTATATAGATGGGGGTCGCAGGTTCGAGTCCTGCCGAATGGCACACATTTTCGTAATAAAAATTTATCGTAAATAATCAGGCCGGTAGATATATAATACTGTTTCATTAAAAACAGAATATCTACTTAAATACGAGTATGGATAAAAAAAAAAAATTATTCAAACAATTCATTTCATATATATTTTACTAAACAGGTTATTTTAGTGAGTACAAGTGTTTCACTATACTTTCTCAACATTAACGTCTACTGCCCCCTCGTGGAGCAGTGGTTAACGAGTGACGCTGACCAGGTAAGATAGTAACATTTTAAAAATTTATGTCTCTTTATGTTCAACAGAGAGATACGAGTTTGGATGTTGCACGCTTATATAACAATTCTCGCTGTTCGCAATAATTTCATTTCTTACGTGAGCTAGATACCTCCATTAAATCTCCGAAAAAACAACATAGCATGAAAAAAAAAAATGCCCCAAACTTAATAAAAACTACCCTTTTCCATAAAAAATGTTTATATTATTAAAAGGAAAGATCAAAGTATTATTTCATTATTAAAAAAAAAAATCTTTTCTAACACGTACGGAATTTTGGTAAAATATCTTGTATTCATTTTTGTTTACGAGTAACAATTCGTTATGAGAGTTTACAATGGAAACTGTATTATTGCATAACTCAATATTTTTCTAATGACAAACCACATTAATTTCAAAACTCTTGCAAAAATGAAATAATTGGCGGATTTTAATGAAACTATCAAGCCTTGCTTACAAATGCATATATTTTTTTAAAATAATTATTTAAAAAATCTTGGAAAAATATTTTTAGCGTCTGTTAACCCCACCCCCTCTACGTAAATTCATGAAATTTAAAAAAATTAAATTTTGTTGGGAAAATTGGTTTTATTAGTTAAACGCAGGACTCACGGAAGAATGTCTAATCATCTATTATTTTTTTTCAAACATTTTGCCTTTATTTTCGAAAATCTGCTTCCAATACTCAATAGTAAAATAAAAAATGCCATAAAACTATGACATTATTTAATTTGATAAGCTTTTAACTGCTTTAATAAATAATATATAAGAACATTATAGTTTGAAGAACATTTTTTTTCGATTAATAATGAAATTTTAAAAAACTGTTTTCATTTCTTTAATCATAATACTTGATGAAGTTATGGCGTTAGGTTATAAGTTATTGAATTAAGATAATATTTACTGATCGAGAATTGAACCGTTTAATACAAATCGTTGTGCTTTCGTGTTTTTAAAACAATCAAAAAATGTTTTTTGTATATTTGAAGTTTTTTTGTATGGTAATTTCTGTCTGTGTATTAAAAGGTCATGTGTTTCACGGTTTCTTCCCCTTACAGGAAAAATCGGACAATTCCGATCGCCATACACTTATATTATCTCGCATCTGTCTGGATGTCATCACATGTCAACTATACAAGGAACGGTCAGAAAGTTCAACGCACTGTGTTTTAGAAATAGTTTTATTCTAAATTTCATGCTATAAATAAGTGATACTTGTGTGAATCAGATTAATTTAACAATAAAATTTGTTAATTTTCTAAAAATAACGTGTTATAGATGGATATTTTATTTTTGCAATAATTTTTAAAACCGAGAATTAACTTTTGTTTACAAGTGTGTCGGTCGCTCAAAAATCTTAGATTCCAATCAATATAATTTCTGTTTGAAATATACCAGAGTATTTTGCTTACTGGAAATAGTAAATTTAATCATTTAGCTTTCAATTAAAACTAAAATAAAAGTTTCAAGAAAACATTTTTATTTTTAAAAATTCAATTAAAAAGTTAGGTTTCGAAAATGAGTGGAGGTATCTGGTATAAACATAATATACTGGAAATTTAATTTAAACACTTTATTAAATAAAGTATATGGGAAATCTTTAATAAATATTTTGCAGATAAATCGTTTGTTTTCAGATGGAAACCTACGAAGAAATTTCCATAATTGTGTGTAAAGTTCCGAATATTTTCGACCATCTTCGGTCATCTTTAAGGACTAAAGAGATAACCATTGGGGCGTTTATGTTGTTGACTGTCTGTTGTTTGAAATGGACATAGTTTCACCTTTTGACGGAGGACCAAATGATTTTTAACACATAGACTATAACACATTTTATCTTATCGATGATGGGGTGCATAAATATATGTGTGTGAGTGCGCTCGCGTGCGCGTGTGTGCTTGTATGCACGCGCGTGTTTGGTCAGAACAGATCCAAATCTTTGGCGATATAAAAATGCATTCTAATCAAATGGTTACCGATTTTCTTTCAAATCACGGCGCCTTTAGTCTATATGGATTCTTTCACACCGACATTTACTATCATAAAATTCAGAACAACCGAATTTATATTCATGTTAGAAAGAAATTAATAACGATCATGATTCGCTTAAGAAAATATAAATAAAAAAAATGATTATTTTTTTTCCATATATTTTGAACTGCTTTGACTGAATTGTATTTCCGTTTTTTCCATAAATATTTCGTATTTGAGGAAAAATAACTATTATTGCGAAAGCGAGCGAACTGAGCGATCGATTTACAATGTAATGGTCTAATTTAGGAGATATTTACATTGTACATTCAGCATCGTGTTGAGCGACAAGAGAATATAAAGCAAGAGAACGGTTTTAAGTCATACATACATACAATCGAAATCAATCAACCAATTCACTTGTTTTACCTATATACTATATAAATATACCAGCGGATGACTATTAAACCGTTCAAATATTTCGCGTCCCTCATCGAATATAGCTGTGGTATCCCACGACACTGCGGTATACTAGAACCATTTGCATAATTGAATATAGAACTGATTTTGCCGGTAAAACTTGAAGTCATTCTGCAGTTTAACTTGGAAGAAGACAGTGAAAACAAGATTTATGAGTAATATGATTTTATGGTGGAATTCGCTGAACTTTTTCGTAGCTCATTGTGCGTTACACTATGTAATTTATATATATATATATATATATATATATATATATATATATATATATATATATATGGGGGGGGTTGCGCTTTGTGCTTATACAGTATATAATATATACATGTATATAATAAAGTATTGTGGGGACCCACCTACAAATGGACTCGTCTCCACTTTTATGATATGGCTATCAATTCTGAGTGGGAGTCACTGCGTAGCAGACTTGCCTCTGCTACTGTTGACACTGTCAGCACTCTGCCTTCGGTAGAGGGCGCTCTCTGCTTCCGAGCAGAGAGCACAAGCCCAGTCGTGGTTCCGCCGGAGGGTAGAACCACGACTCGGTAAAAATAGACAGACATATTTTTGGCCCGGCTATATGGCCGGGAATACCCACATTAAAATGACCATGTGTCACATCCGGCCTTGAGTGGGAAGGCTAGTGAATATAGTCACTGCGTAGCAGACTTGCCTCTGCTACTGTTGACACTGTCAGCACTCTGCCTTCGGTAGAGGGCGCTCTCTGCTTCCGAGCAGAGAGCACAAACCCAGTCGTGGTTCCGCCGGAGGGCAGAACCACGACTCGGTTAAAAATAGACAGACATATTTTTGGCCCGGCTATATGGCCGGGAATACCCACATTAAAATGACCATGTGTCACATCCAGCCTTGCGGGGGAAGGCTAGTGAATATAGTCACTGCGTAGCAGACTTGCCTCTGCTACTATTGGCACTGTCAGCACTCTGCCTTCGGTAGAGGGCGCTCTCTGCTTCCGAGCAGAGAGCACAAACCCAGTCGTGGTTCCGCCGGAGGGTAGAACCACGGCTCGGTAAAAATAGACAGACATATTTTTGGCCCGGCTATATGGCCGGGAACTCCCACTTTAAAATGACCATGTGTCACATCCGGCCTTTTGTGGGGAGGCTAGTGAATATAGTCACTGCGTAGCAGACTTGCCTCTGCTACTGTTGACACTGTCAGCACTCTGCCTTCGGTAGAGGGCGCTCTCTGCTTCCGAGCAGAGAGCACAAACCCGGTCGTGGTTCCGCCGGAGGGTAGAACCACGACTCGGTAAAAATAGACAGACATATTTTTGTCCCGGCTATATGGCCGGGAATACCCACATTAAAATGACCATGTGTCACATCCAGCCTTGTGTGGGAAGGCTAGTGAATATAGTCACTGCGTAGCAGACTTGCTTCTGCTACTGTTGACACTGTCAGCACTCTGCCTTCGGTAGAGGGCGCTCTCTGCTTCCGAGCAGAGAGCACAAACCCAGTCGTGGTTCCGCCGGAGGGTAGAACCACGACTCGGTAAAAATAGACAGACATATTTTTGGCCCGGCTATATGGCCGGGAATACCCACATTAAAATGACCATGTGTCACATCCGGCCTTGCGTGGGAAGGCTAGTGAATATAGTCACTGAGTAGTAGACTTGCCTCTGCTACTATTGACACTGTCAGCACTCTGCCTTCAGGTAGAGGGCGCTCTCTGCTTCCGAGCAGAGAGACACCCAGTCGTGGTTCCGCCGAAGGGTAGAACCACGACTGGGGAAAAATAGACAGACATTTTTTGGCCCGGCTATATGGCCGGGAATACCCACAATAAAATGACCATGTGTCACATCCAGCCTTGCGTGGGAAGGCTAGTAAATACAGTCACTGAGTAGTACACTTGCCTCTGCTACTATTGACACTGTCAGCCCTCTGCCTTCGGATAGAGGGCGCTCTCTGCTTCTGAGCAGAGAGCACTGACCCAGTCGTGGTTCCGCCGAAGGGTAGAACCACGACTCGGTAATAATAGACAGACATTTTTTGGCCCTGCTATATGGCCGGGAATACCCACTATAAAATGACCATGTGTCACATCGAGCCTTGCGTGGGAAGACTGGTAAATACCGTCACTGAGTAGTAGACTTGCCTCTGCTACTGTTGACACTGTCAGCACTCTGCCTTCGAGTAGAAGGCGCTCTCTGCTTCCGAGCAGAGAGCAATAACCCAGTCGTGGTTCCGCCGAAGGGTAGAACCACGACTGGGGAAAAAATAGACAGACATTTTTTGTCCCGGCTATATGGCCGGGAATACCCACTATAAAATGACCATGTGTCACATCCAGCCTTGCGTGGGAAGGCTAGTAAATACAGTCACTGAGTAGTAGACTTACCTCTGCTACTATTGACACTGTGAGCTCTCTGTCTTCGAGCAGAGAGCACTAACACAGTCGTGGTTCCGCCGAAGGGTAGAATCACGACTGGGGAAAGATAAATATTTTTGGCGGGGCTATATGGCCCGGAAGACCCACATTAAAAAGACCTTGTGTCACATTTTGCCTTATGTGTGGAGGTGACTAAATACTGTCACTGAGTAGTAGCCACAGAGTGAGTAAATAAGTGAGTCAGGACGCCTGCAAGAGAAAGTACTCGCCAGTTCTCGTTTACCTTTGTACTACGTTTTCCAAGAATATACTATTCAACCTTATATCCGAGTCCGTGTTATCTTTCTATGGCCCTTCGGTCTTTTGACAGAAAAAATGCGTCAACAATACAACCCTATCAAACTATATATTGAATAAAAAAGAAAAAAACGTCAAATCAAACGGTAAATTATAAAAAAGGGCAGCTCCATTGAGCATTAACAGTAAAAACTGCAAACTATGCTTAGAAGAAAACTTACGAATACGTAGCTTTATAAACCAAAACAAATTAAATAATGGGTAATTGCAGACATATAAATATTTGCTTTGTCATTTAAATAGTAATTTAAAAAAAACAAATAAATACATAAATGAATAAAAAATAAAATAAATATATAAGCATGTGTCACACGCACACACACGCGCGTGCGCGTGCACACACACATGCACATATATAGATGTAAAAGTAAAACGTTAAATTTAAAACGTTTCATATTTGTTCTTTATTCTAATATGTATATGCATATATATATTTAAAAAATAAAAAATACAATTGTAAACACACAGACACACATATATTTATATATATTCAGACAACAACAAAGAAATATAACTATAAACCTATCATTTTAATATAATAGCTTAATATTTAAGATAACACCAAGCTGGATAAAGTAAATAAATAAAATAAAATAACCTACTAAACAAGAAAAATGAAGTAATGGTTAAGAGCAGAAATAGAAACGAATCATTTACATTCAAGCATTAATTTAATATATTAATATATAAAGACCACCACAAAAGAAACGTGGTATCTAAAGTTTGAAAATTTTTTTAAAAATGGAAAATATTTCTCAAATATTTTATTTTAATTTTAATTTCAAGCTTATACATTAAGTTTAATATTTCTAGTGAGCAAAATATTTTGCTGTATTTCAAAAACTAATTTAAATTGACTGGAAGAAGTTATTTTTTCTAAAATAGATTAGTGGCTTTTTTAGTTGCCTTTCATTTCATTATAATTCTCTCTGTAAAAAAAATTTCAAATTTGAGGAATGTTAGTTGATTTGAAGATTAATATGTTTTGAAACCAATATTATTAACTTTAAATTCTAAAATATAGCAGAAATGCATTTTTTAACCTGATAGTAGCTGTTTTTAACCAGACAGTAGCTGTGTTGATATGCAGACAGTGTGATGACATATGTAATGTTGTTCTACTTTATCTCTAAAACATAATTGAAGAAAATGACATGAGCGCCTTTTATATATAATTTTAAGTACTCAGTAGTCTTAAAAATTTAGGAAAATATTCTCCGTAATCTAATGTTTTAATACATTTTAGAAATTTTGATTTTAGGTTCAATATAACTATGACTTTTACTTTCTGATAGTGTAGTGTATGGTCTTCCGTGTCTACAAAAATCAGCACGTATAAAAAATTCAAAATTGTTTTGAAAATATTGGTGTTTGATGATTTGTATTTAACTTTTCTATTTATAATTAATAAATATATTGTTTTCACTAAATGCTAATATAATGCTAAAAGGCTGAAATTAATACATAATTTTATAAAATTTAAAAATTAATACATTTTATAAATTAAAATTAAAAAATGAAAACAATTCTTGTAAAACTTCATTATTTAACGAAAAAAATAGTGTTCTTAATATATCTTATTCATAAAAGTAACTAAATGTCATAGTTTTATTTATTTTTATTTTACGATTGGGGGAAGATTTTCGGTAAATGGTGTTTCTATTAGACAAAAACAAATTGATGATTTAAATTCTCCAAGGAGACTTGCTTTTAACCAATATAAATATGAAGAGTCTGAAATTATAATTTCTCAAAATTTCATAAAATTTAATGAGATGTATGCAAATTCTTTTTCTTTTTTTAAAACAAACATTTTGGTCATAAAACTTTGTTTTTATCAAGTTTTGGGCCGTTTTCATCATGATATGCTCCTTTGTAGAACATTTTTGGACGTACCTATGTTTATGTTATTATTACGAGGAAAGACCAAAATACTTTTTAATCATTTTATTAAATTCTTTCAACCTTTTTAGAACGTTCAAAATTTTGGTTAAATATCTTGTTTTTCTTGCCTCAGCGGGCGAGTTAAAAGATTAGTATTGAAATTTTTAGTATCTTTTCTGGCGTTAAAAACACATTGCTTTGGAAATTCTTGTAAAAATCAAATAATTGTCGGATTTTCATTAAATTTTCCAGATTAAGGAATTAAATTATTAGAAAATCTTGGTAAATTTTATTGTTATTTACATATGTGCCCCTTCACGACAGGCGATCATGGCTCTTCCCAACTTCCTATCTTGAGTGTCTCTTAGCATTTTTTTCTTCCTTTGTTAAGGCCTTCACTCTCGGTTCTGTCATCACTTTACACAAGTTCGCCAGGTAAGTAGATCACTGCCTTCCCCTGTCTTGCCCTCAATATGCCAGGTGAGGATTAAGTTTTCCAAGCCTTCTTACCTCATCATGTGTCAGAGAAATTGTCATTTCCGGATTTTGAGTACAAGTGTTCAATATATTTTTTATTTTCTTTAAAACTTCTTTGTAGTTTGCTTGCTCCAACAATGGAGTTTTCAATATTCTTCTGTAGAACGACATTTGTGCTGTTTTCTCTTCAATCGTGGATCGATAGATGATACTTAGAAATCCAGCACAGTTTTTGCTTTGTTTCTAACGAATTTTTTTCCGTTTCTCAGCACTTCGCTTAGCATTTGGAATCCTTTTTTGCTAGTCCAAGGCGTCTTAGGATGACAGCGTCATATTTTCCATCCACTGTTAAAACGCTTCCCAGATGTTTAAACTTCTGCGACTGCTTGTTTATATCTCCAAATCTTAAGTCGCATTTTGGGATTTTTCTCTTGCTGATGACCATAATTTCTGTCTTTTTGCAGTTGATGGTTAGTTCTTTTGCCACGTTTTCTTCTACCATTCTGTCTAGGAGGTTCTTTAGTTTTCTTTCCGAGCCGGCCATCAACACAGTGTCATCTTCGAATCTTATATTGTTGAGATTACGCCCACCGATCGTAAATCATGGTAGGGCCATCAGTTCCCTTGTGGGAACGTCGCTGTAGATATGAAACACATCTGGGCAGAGGATGCATCATCGTCTGACGACACTTTTTGTGTAGCCACTCAATTAGTTTTCTATTTGCATGCAGGCGGTTTTGTTGTCAGTATAACATCTTTTCCAAGTTTTTTTTTTAATCATATCACCCCGAGCAAAGCGGTAACGCCACTGATGTGCAGGGGGCTACGTAAGAGTGAAAAGATTGGAAAAGAGAAAGCCGGAAACCACATCCTAGACAAGGAACAAGGGATGAGCCTCTTCACCTGTTCAATAGACGTGGGTGGAGTGTGACCCGGGCGATAGTTTAGTCTATCTACTCCAATTGAAAAAAAGAAAAAAGAAAAGAATGAAAAGATTGTAAAAGACAAAGCCTGAAACCACATCCTAAACAGGGAACAAGGGATGAGCCTCTTCACTTGTTCAATAGACGTGGGTGGAGTGTGAACCGGACGATAGTTTAGTCTATCTACACTAATTGAAAAAAAAAAAGAAAGAAAAGAGTAAAAAGATTGGAAAAGAGAAAGCCGGAAACCACATTCTAAACAGAGAACAAGGGATGAGCCTCTTCACTAGTTCAATAAACGTGGGTGGAGTGTGAACCGAGCGATAGTTTAGTGGATATAGTTTTTCGTAGTAGTTCAAATAGATGCTTGTGCCATACCATGTCATATTTTACAAGAACGATAAATAGTAGAAACATCTGTTAACCTGCTTTTGAGATCAAAAGATTTCACCTGGACACAAATCTTGTTTCAAGGTGCTGGAAATATGCTTGTAAGCTTTGTGTTCACTAAGTTGAGTAACAGATCGATCAACGAATCAGTAGTTTTGGCGATCGATACAATGATAGAGCGATAACTGTGACACGCTTCGTGGATAGGTTTTAGAAAGTCTTTTGCTCTTAGTCTGTGTGTGCATTCAGTTTGCTGACACACACACACACACACACACACACACACACACACACACACACACACACACACACACACACACACACATGTATAGTGATAAAAAACAGAACCTACCAATTTTTAAATAAAACTGTTACTGTTAATCAGTGGGACGACGCAGAGGAGTAGATCTAGGTAAACGGTGGTTCCAGCAAGATGGGGCCACCCCCAACACATCAAATGACTTTTAGCCTGGCGGAAAGAGCGATTTTAGGAGAGTCTGATCAGACGGAAGTGTGACGTTGAGTGGGTACCGCACTCATCGGACTTGAACCTCCCTGATGTTTATTTGTTGGGGTATCTTAGGGATCATCTGTACCAGAATAGCCCACAAATGTTTGGTTAACTTAAGGTAGCAATCACAGCAAAAATCAGGGAAAATCCCAAAATTTTGCTCAACGTTTACAATTTTGCCTCCAACGCCGCGGAGCCCATTTGGAGCATATTTTAGAAAGGTTGTAACTTTTATGCAAAGCGACCAATTTAAGTAAAACTTTGGGAGAATAATCGTACACAGACTAAAGTGTGAATCCACCAAGTTTCTTGAAAATAACTGGACATCTGTAGGATTTATTACAATATTTATGGGTTCTGTTTTTTTTTTGTGTCACCCAGTATATATTAAGCAATATGCATCCTCGTAACAGTATGCATATATATATATATATATATATATATATATATATATATATATATATATATATACACAAGCGAATAACAAAAAATAGTTATAAACCTAGACTTCCATAATTAACACATTTATACTTAAAATACCACCAAGCTATGCAAAGAAAAACAAGTCTACTAATTACTAAATAAGAAAAATGAAAGAATGGGTAAGGGAAAACACATGAACAAATATTTATTTTGCCATTTAAACATTAATAAAAAAATTAAATAAATATTTAAAGAAAAAATAATAAGAAAAGAAGCATTAATTAAAAAAGTAAATAAATATTTTAAGGAAGAATAAAAAAACCCAAAACAATGTAGACCTGTGTTTATCAAAGAACCTCAACTTAAAAAAAAAAAAATACTAGAACATTCGAAAAGGCGAATTACCATAGAAAAAAGCCCTCTCTGTAATACCGGACATGATTTTGTTACATTATCCAAAGCCTAAACAGATAAGAGAGCGAGCGAGCGAGCGAGCGAGCGAGAGAGAGAGAGAGAGAGAGAGAGAGAGAGAGAGAGAGAGAAAGAGAGAGAGAGAGTCCAGAGTCCAGTTGCTAATACAACATCAATCTACTTAGTGACAAATTTTTATTTGTATTAAATTAATCCTAGGGAGACGTGGAGATCCATGATCGCCTACGTCCTGAAGGGACAGGGCACATAGAAGAAGAAGAATCAATGCTCTATCTCTGATACCGAGCACTTTATTGCAAACACAGCTTACTTAAATTTATTTTTTTATTTCAGACTTTCACCGACAGCATTTTTGCTTTTACAATAATTAGACAAACTGATTTTGTTGGTCGATTTTAATAGTTGTATTATAAAACCGAATGTCATATCTCCTCTGATTTACAGGCACTTACTAAAAACACTCAAAATATGCGTAGCGATCATACAATTTTGGCTTCAAATTGAATTTTTACGTTCTGTCTCAGAAACCTATTAAAACAGGCTCCGAGTCCCACATGTTAAATACTGTTGTTTGATTGGTTCGTAAATGGACGTGTCATGTTCTTGCCTACTTTCGCACAGCCGGATCACTAACTAACACCACAAATTTCTTCTTTCCTCACACATACATGTGAAAATATTAATCAGCGAATGAGAGCTCTGGAAAACATACCCGGAAACAAAACCTGAGAAATCTAACAAGCCTACGCGAAGTTTGGTTTCGCTATATAAATCGGCGAGAAAGTTAAATTCGTCAGAAGGGCTTGCAGGCTGCTACGCTGCTGGTCGATCAGTAACACCCCTACCTTACCTTCTCACCTACCGTCACGTCAAGTCTTTACTTCTCTTCCTCACACATTGTCAGTATGAAAGAAAGAAATAACAACCGGTCAACGCCACGATTACTCATACGAAAAGAAAGAGAGAATATCACAGAGTTATCGACTACCCACTCACTCTCCGAGCGACACATATTCGTTTCTTTCATCCTCTCTCAACCTTCCGCCTCCTTCTTTGTAAGGACAACCGCTTTGGGAAACCACATTTATCCTCGCGAAAATTACGTACAGTTACATACGGCCTGCCTAAAACAAATTCATACCGACATCTAGACGCCAACCGACTAAGAATTAAGGACAACCAAATTCGTAAACCACTCGTCTGTATTTATCCAATAAACGAGATAAACTTACACCTACTTGTCATTATTCTTCTTGCAATCATACGCTTGTTTCTAACAGTTGTTTTTAATTTTATTACATTTTTCCAGTTTACTTATAAGATCAATTATTGTAGACTATATATTGTATTATACTTTTTTTGTGTACTTTTCGACCATAAAACTCATCATCAGAAGCACTAATATTATCAGTTGTTCTTGTTGTCAGTCATTCAGTTAAGTGCCATACGTGATACACGCTTGGGCGATCATGTCTCGAAAGAGACATGACTGACTGGGCAGAAGATTATCCCGCAGTAGGTTGCCATTGCTTTCTGCGGTAGACTGGTTGCCGACCAAGGTTATAGAACCCAATCTGTCCTGTTATTTAACCCATAACTGGAAGGAAGAAACGGATTAATACCTTTCCCAAGGGTATTTGGGCGTAAGTGAATACAATGGATTCAGCTGGAATTCGAACTCGGCTCCCCGGTTTCTCGTTCCGAGTCGATATCCACTGTACCACAACGCACATCCTTATTGTACTTGTTGTACGTTCTTGTTGTACTTAACCCTTTAAACTATCGAGAATAGAGTTACATCACTAGGTGTTACTGTTGTGATTACTGTAGCAGGTACGTTTTTATGGGGTGAAGTTGCTAGTTCCACGTCCAGCCAGTTTTTAACTTAAAGTTTG
The DNA here is from genome assembly GCA_037127315.1 of Ascarosepion bandense. Lineage (NCBI taxonomy): Eukaryota > Metazoa > Mollusca > Cephalopoda > Sepiida > Sepiidae > Ascarosepion > Ascarosepion bandense. The sequence goes on along the minus strand of JBBBDQ010028361.1, from coordinate 55,038 downwards.
AATTCAGAGTTTTCTTTTTCTTGTTTCTAACCAAATCCAGATAGTTTTGTCTGTTCTGTTATTACCCCTGCTTTACAAGGTGTGGGAGAGTAAAGATAGAGAGGGATTCACACCTTTCCAACCGTCACTCAGTTAAGTGCCATACGTGATACACGCTTGGGCGATCATGTCTAGAAAGAGACATGACTGACTGGACAGAAGATTATCCCGCAGTAGGTTGCCATTGCTTTCTGCGGTAGACTGGTTGCCGACCAAGGCTGTAGAACCCAATCTGTCCTGCTATTTAACCCATAACTGGAAGGAAGAGACGGATTAACACCTTTCCCAAGGGTATTTGCGCGTAAGTGAATACAATGGATTCAACTGGAATTCGAACTCGGCTCCCCGGTTTCTCGTTCCGAGCCGATATCCACTGTACCACAACGTCCATCCAGCCGTATTTGTGCTGCAGCAGCAGCAGCAGCAGCAGCAACAACAACAACAACAACAACAACAAAAATTCGAACGCCTTGACTGAAATTTGAATTCGACATGCCAATCCTACTTTTGTTCAGATAACCGTAATGTCAGGTACACATCCAATGTTATCGGTGTCATAGGGAAAAAGAAAGTTTTTTTTTTAGTAGCTTCATGTCAGTATTTGAAAAAAAATTCTATATTTCTAATTTAAATATATGCGTTGTATACAACTGACTTCATTTGTACTACGGTTTATAACGATATGTAAAGTATATACATTTTGCATTAAAAGCAATTATATTCCTTTAGGTGTCACAAGACTTGACAGTGCCAATATTACATTTTAAAAACATTTTGATATACAGATCCTTATAAAGATAGTTTATTTGTGTCTTTTAGAATTTCGAGTTTTCATTTGCAACACAGGCTTAAAATATTTCTGCTCAAATGTTATAGTAATCAATTATCTAGAACTCCTTGGTAAAATCCAAAGAAAAATTATCATTGTTATTGTTCCTGATGTAGCGTTTTGGCTCCAGTCACGTTCTCACCGACATATTTTCTCACACTTCTCGCTTGCGGAACTCCCTTCCAGCTTCATACTTGCCAGCCAACTTTAATGTTGAAAAATTCAAATGCAATTTCAATCGTTTTCTATTGTCCTCATGATTACTCTTCCTTGTTCTCGTTCCTTAGTAATATTTTTTGTTTCTAAGTCTTCCACATCCAGTGACCCTTTTTATCTAATATTTTTTAGTGGCTTTACTGCCTTGCTTGGGGTAGACTCGATTATATGTAAAACAATAAGAAAAGAAAATATTCAACAATAACATTTACTCATTTGCATTTATGAGGCATTATATTACATCACTTAGCATCTTCCATAGTTTACTTTTTTTTACTTTCACTGTTAGCTTTATGAATATTTTTGAGCGTTCTCAAGCTTAAAATTTTTAAAGACCTAAGGATTTTTTTACTTCTGTTTATACATACATGTTGCACAATAAAATGCTTACATTTATTATTTTGATAATATCAATCAGAAGACTTTACGAGTTAATAAAGAGAAGTTTTCCTTTTGTCATTATTCCTAATGTTTCATACAGGCACACGCACTCACACACAAACGCACATATTATTATTATCGAAGGTCGACTCAGAGTTTCTTAATTTTTTATGTTATTATACGTAAACACCCCCCTATACATACATACATACATACATACATACATACATACATATATATTTGTGATTTTAAACTTACATACCATTTTCGTTCTGTGCATATATATATATATATATATATATATATATATATATATATAAAGTCCGTGTTCACTTTAAAAAATTTATAGCTTTATTTGCTTTTTAATTTTTTTGAAGTGCACACAAACTTTATGGACATCCTATATATATATATATATATATATATATATATAGTCATCTGCAGACAGATCTGTTTCGCTGTATCACAGCTCATCAGTACGGTTAGACTCCGATTGCTTTTAACCCAGGATTGAAACCCGACCGAATTGGCGTCAGTCGGCGATATATTAGAAAAGGAAATAGGGTTGTTCCAACGAGAGAAATTGGTATAGAATAAAAAGTGTGAGAGGCCGTGAACGTTTAGTTTAAAGTGTATATTTATTGTTGTATAAAGATATTATACGTATTATGATATTTTAAGTGTCCATAATGCTATTTGTGATGCAGAGTGCGTAAGATATTTGAGGACATATGTTATTTTTACTATAGAAGCATATTATTTGACTTTAGATTTTCTATATTGAAGAATTATTAATGACAGACCTTATGCTTATATAAGAAATGAAAAGACACACAGTTATCGTGGCTATAAAGACTGAACGTAGCAATTTAGAAGGAGCAGGATTTTTAACAGTCGCTATATTCTTCTTCTATAAAATTCTCAGACGAGAATATCATGCAACTCTCTTGGTTTGTGGGGAGTTGTCAGCAACGAAGGATATGTGATGCCTCCTCAGTTTTCTCCACAAGGCCTAAGCGTAAACTCTGCTGCCTACATAGATATTTTGAAAACAATGGCTAAGCCATAGATTGACAATGTACGCACGGAAGACCTTATGTGTTTCAGCAAGACTTGGTACCATAACTTCTTCTTCCTCAAAAACACAGGCATTGATGGTGGTAATTTTTTTATAATCACTTAACCCTTAACATTTGGCCTCCTATCTCCTCAGATCCCCATTCATAGAACTAGTATGTATAGAGCGTAGTTGAGAAAGAGGTTAATGAGCACTCTCATAACACTAAAGGATCTCTAAAAGCCTCCATAGTCAGAGTAATGTTCAATATGAAAAAAGACCACTTGATCCTAGCATGCAGGTGATTTAGACTTTGTATAGAAGACTTTATCGAAGCTGAAGGAGACTTTATCGAATAAAATTACCAAAGAATATGTTTGTTCTTATTCTCATAACTTTTTTCAGTAAAAAGATATTATCTATTTGTAAGAGTCATTTTTGTGTAAGTATAAATCTAACCTCAAATACCTTATGTATCAAATATATATTTCATTTGTAAACGAGTTATTGGATAAATATAACATTCGGATACCGGAAGGTAGAAATCTGGGTTGCGTAATAACTCGTTTACAAATAAGAAATATGCAAAAGTTCTACAATATAATTGTATTGAACACTTTTTAGTACAACTGTATACTGGTCTAATTTAATTATAACCAAAAACTAAATAATTAAATAATTATATATATAGTAATTCCTTGTGATACGAGCGAGCCGACATATGAGTTTTTTTTAGATACGAGCCGGAGTTCGGCAGTTTTTTTCCTTGAGATACCGACTTTCAGTTCAGCATCCTAGAGTTGGCTGTTCTTATCTCTAGGGAAGAAGGGAAAATTGATTTGAGGTACGAGTCTTTTGAATTACGAGCTGTCTTAAAACCAATTGAACTCGTACCTTAAGCTATTACAATTATTATTAATAATTATCTAATACACAGAGTTTTAAACCACTAACCTCATTGTCAAAAACATTATTTCACCAGCAAGATTTAAATTAGAGAGTACCAATATTGTTTACGAATTTACATGTCCTATAAAGAATTGTGTTAATAGTCAATCCCAATTCATAAATAATTGCTTTGAATATACTACTAAATGTTAGAACAAGAAAACTTACATCTCTCTAACCATAGCTCTATTAAGTCTCATTTAAATGATTGAAGCATTATTAATAAAAAAGAAAAGGTTAACACTCAACAAGATCAACTATGAACGCAGCCACAATGTGCTGACCGTGTTTGGAAAATAAAACATTTCTATAACTTTACATACATACATAAAAAATTATCCTTGATAATGCCTAAAATTTAACCGAAAGCTCCTGGATAAATATAACATTCGGACAATTTTTATATAATTTATGTTTTGAAAAGAAAAAAATATAAGATCCCAAGAAAATTATATAAAAAACTTAACCACAGCATCTTTTTTTTTTTTAACGAATTGCATAAAAGACGGGTTGCTGCCTAAATATACAATATACATATTTGTTTAATATACAATATATATATTTGTTTAAGCGTTATTTTTAATGGATATCTTTCCTTAAATATAGAAGAAAATGAGGATTTTTTTAAACAATCAAAACATGAGGATTAATTAAGAAGACCAAAAACAAAACTCCCTTGAAAATAGCTAAAGAAGTGACCGAAAACGCTTGGGACAATAAAAATTATGCCAAATGTTTACTCCTACAAAACGGAAAACGTAAGGATGCTGGAAAAAAAATGAATTAAATCATCCTTGCTTGCCATACTGAACGCTGTTTAAAAGGAAGGCTACTGCCCAAATATGCATTACATTTATGTTTGTCTGTGTGTGTGTGCGCGTGTGTGTCTGTGTGTATCTGTGTGTGTATGTGTATCTGTGTGTGTGTGCGTTGAGGAGCGTTTGTCCCGAGTCACTTCAAAAATTCTGGTAAATGAGCAAATATCAGAATGCCTAACAGAAAACTTTTCATCCCCCCTCCTCCTCTTCTCTCTCTCTCTCTCGCTCTCTGTAAGAGAGACAGTGTAGGAATGGAAATCAATACCGCTTTTGCGTCTCATGTGATCAGTAGATTATGGAACGCTCTATCCCTGATATTGTGCACTCTTTCCTCGTAAATATAGCAAATATTTTTAACTCTCTACAGACACGATCAGTGCGCGAATGGAAAAGGGATAGTGCTCGTGTGCGATTAGTGGTCAGACTTACAGCCTGAATGTTCTGTTACGCATACTACTACACTATATAAACTAACCCGAGAGGAACTCACAACAAATTACCACATTCTACATGAAATAAAAATACTTATTACCCCCCCCCCCCCCCCACACACACGTATCTGTGTGTTTGTGTGTCTATGTGTGTGCGTGTGTAGTGGAGAGGATGGTTTCGTGCAAAATTTTATATTTCTCATTTTAAAGAGATTTGCAACAATAATATGCATTTTAAAGATTTTATGCCCGTTAGATTTAGTAAATAAATAGACTGTTATGAAAAATACATTATTTGCATTTTCTTAAATTATTTGACATGTAGGAGAATTTGTGTAAAAAGGGTAGATGAAAACGCACACTCACACAGATAGATAGATAGATAGATAGATAGATAGATAGATAGATAGATAGATAGATATCATAAAAAGAAAGCATATCCGTAAGCAAGATGTCATTTTGTTCGTAGGTGCGTTTCTACTCTTAAAATAAATTACAAACAGAATTTATTGCTTTTTTTTCTTTTACACGGTATTTAGTTCTTTTTTCACACGTTTACCAATATTTACCGATTTCATTTATTTTCTTCATCGGTACCTCTTAAGAAAAACATAAATTTGCGAAGCGAATGCGCCCGTGTACAACAACTCGTAATTCTCAATATTACTTTTATTATTACAAATTTTACTTGTAAAAAGGAACCACTACTTTCTTTTCGCTCATGGCTTATCGGTGTTGTCTTGTTTCTTTTTTTTTTAAATTATTATTATTTCCAATATCGTCCTTAATTTATTACAACTATAATTCGCGCTATGACTTCACACAGTAAATAGATTGGCACATCCGAAAATACGCTTGTTGTAAGCTGGCTTGGCGGGCGGCCATCAACTCGAGTGATTGCGCCTGATAGTATGTACAGCATCGGGGATATTGTACTCGCTGTTAGCGCGATAACTGGCAGTCGGTCTCACTGACTAAACTGGCTATTGTTGTATGTTCGATTTTTACAGATGCTATATTATTGTGGCCTTGTTCCAGACTAAGACGCATTTAAACCCAGCATCGAAGCAGACCCACAAGTGGGGATTATTTTTATTTTGTTTAATTGTTTTGCAGAAGAAAGTTTCGTAACAAGAAAGATTTTGATAATGTCAGTTGTAAGAGGATGCTCGTTGTTGGAAAAAGTTACGTCTGGTGTCGGGGAAGGAACGACATTTTGTTCCATTTATACGCGCAACCAAATTTGGAAACACATTCAGTAAAATTTTTCTCTTTTTTTTTTCTGTAGCCAATTTTAATTTCCAAAAATTTAAATACAATATCAGTCGCTATCACGTGTCATCCTGATTACTTTTCTTTTGTTCTCGCTCCTTAGCAATGCTTCATTTTCTAACTCTTCCACACCCAGTAACTCCCTTGTGTCTCAGTGGCTTTACTGCCTTATATGGGGTGAACTCGATTAAAACAAAATATATATATTCCTTTCGGAAATGGGCATAGATTTTCTTTCAATACAAAAATGTAAATTTCATAATTCTTCATTACATACATACAAATAAATACATTTAATTTATTTGTTTAAACTATTTTTAATGGATACTCGTATTTGAGTAGATGCCCTTTTTTATATAATTAAACAGTATATTTATTTACATCTACTGGCCTGAATAACAGAAAAATCTTGTTAGGAAAATATACATCTTCCAGCAGGATTCGATCCTACGTCCCCTAGGGGAAATCATCAACGGATCTGACGTGTCTTAGCCCGCTCGGTCATTAAATAAATATACAGTTAATTATAAAAAAAAAACATATACTCAAATACGAGTATCCGTTAAAAATAATGTCTAAACAAAAAATTTAAAATATGTCAGAGTTAATCCGTTTCGTAACGGTTTTCTAAAAATTTCATGAATAAATTGTCTTTATTAACATTTATTTATATTATGATACGAAAAAAGCAGAAAAATCGGGAAAATATGTGTTTGAAAGCATTATTTCGGACTTTGACTGTAAGTTCTTCGTGGTCGAGCGGTCTAAGACACGTAAGATCAGTTAACAGTTTTCCCTATTGAACACAGTTTCGAATCCTTACCGGTTGATGCATATTTTCCTAACAAGATTTCTCAATTATTCAGGCCAGTAGATATAAATAAATATACTGTTTAATAATAATAATAATAATAATAATAATAATAATAATTTATTCAAAATACGAGTATCCATTAAAAAGTATGTTTAAATAAACAAAGTAAAAATATGTCGGCGTTAATTCATTTCGTAACGGATTTCATATATATATATATATATATATATATATATATATATATATATATAACTGAAGTCTCCCATTGATTTTGAAATATGAGGCTAAAACAACTAAGTTTTTAGAACTGAACAGCCAATACTACACACACACACACACACACACACACACACACACACACACACACACACACACACACACACACACACACACACATGTTTTGATTATATTAGTGAAGGATCATATAGAACCAACCACACTTTTTGAAAGAGCAGAATACAACAAATTGGTGCACATTGTGTCACAACCCAAACGACCCTCCTCAAGTTTTGAATTCAGAGTTGTACTTCTCGTAAACTAGTTGCCCCCCCACCACATTTACTTAAGTGCAAATACTCTTGGGAATGGCATGAATCCACTTTTCACCACCACAAACCATCTATAGGTAAATAGTAGGACAAACTGCTTTGTTTAGCTTAGAGGATGTATGTCTGGGAAAAATTTATAAATTGCCCTGAAACAGAATTTATATTTGTGTGTGTGTGTGTGTGTGTGTGTGTGTGTGCGTGTGCGTGCGTGTGTGTGTGTGTGTATCGTCTCCCTTAGACAGTAATTACTGTCCTCTCAGATATACGAGGGTCATTCAATAAATAAGATGAATTTTTCGGTATAAGGACTTCTAATACAGATAGAAGCTTACTTTTTTTTCAACGTAGTCTCCAAACAGTGTCACACACTTTTCCCATCTGTGCACAAGCCTCTGTATTCCCTCAGCGTAAAAAATCTTTGGACTGATGTCTCAGCCAATCGCTCACAGCACTTTTGACCTCATCGTCACTTTCAAACTTCGTGCCTCTCGTGAACGCTTTCAAGGGACCAAACAGGTGAAAGTCTAAAGGGGCAAGGTCTGGGTTGTAAGGGGGATGAGGAAGCAGTTCCCAGCCCAGCTCGTTGATGGTCTGCACTGTTTGAGCTGATGTGTGAGGCCTTGCGTTGTCTTGATGCAGGACGACTCCATGTAACTGATGATCCCTGCGTTTGTTCTTTATGTCTTTCTTGATCTGCCTCAGCAGTTCACAGTAGTTAGCACTGTCAGACTGAATGAGGTCATTGACTGATTTGATCACCTCAGGAGACCTAACTTCTGTAGGTCTCCCAGGCCTGTCTGCATCTTCAACACTGCTCCGTCTTTCTTTAAACAATTTAGCCCACTTGTAGACATTTTTTTGGCTGAAACATGTGGTACCATACAGTTAAAATTCTACTATGAATTTCAACTGGTTTGCACCCTTCAGCAACCAAAAACTTAATAACTGACCTCTGTTCAATCCTGGAGCATGCCTCTTGGTCGCCCATCTTTGTTTAATCTCTCAAAATTTTTTTCAATCTGCAAAAAAAAAATTAAATTCCTTTGAAAAAGAAGTAAAGGAAAAAAAAAGTAAGCTTCTATCTGTATTAAAACGCCTTATACGGAAAAATTCACATTATTTATTGAATGACCCTCGTATATATACAAATTACAAATATATATATATATATATATATATATATATATATATTGAAAACACATATATATGGATTTTTTTTCAAACATACTTGTTTGAATAATATCGACAAGTTCTGTCGATCTAATTTTTATTAACTTTATTAAATTTCTGAATTTAACCCATTAGTGCATTGCCACCATATTTTTTTAGAGAAGGAGGTTAGCTAAAATTTATTCTTAGAACAGATTGTTAGTTCTATGATTACCATTAGCCAGCAAATTAGATTAAGCAAAAAGAGCTAAAATTTACAGGAAACTCAATGCAACATTAGTAAGGTTAGTTTATTATTATTAAATATATGATAAAACACTTCGAAAAAGAAAGGTCCTCTGGCTGTAACTAAAAGTTATTTTTGAAAAAAGCATGCATTTCTTTGGTTGAGATAATAATAGTTTACTGATACAATTCTTAGTAATTAACAAATAGCTGGGAGAAAAAGATGTGAATTCATACCTTTCCCAACGGTATTTGCGCGTAAGTAACAAACCTGATTGGAATCTATCTATCTATCTATCTATCTATCTATCTATCTATCTATCTATCTATCTATCTATCTATCTATCTCATCTTTTTCACGCTCTATTTTACTAACCGTATCAATTCCTTTCTTCTTATCTATCTATCTATCTATCTATCTATCTATCTATCTATCTATCTATCTATCTATCTATCTCTTTCTTTCACGCTCTGTTTTACTAACCGTATCAATTCCTTTCTTCTTATCTATCTATCTATCTATCTATCTATCTATCTATCTATCTATCTTTTTCTTTTTACGCTCTATTTTACTAACCGTATCAATTCCTTTCTTCTTATCTATCTATCTATCTATCTATCTATCTTTTTCAGGCTCTATTTTACTAACCGTATCAATTCCTTTCTTCTTATCTATCTATCTATCTATCTATCTATCTATCTATCTATCTATCTATCTCTTTCACGCTCTATTTTACTAACCGTATCAATTCCTTTCTTCTTATCTATCTATCTATCTATCTATCTATCTATCTATCTATCTATCTATCTATCTAATATAACAGCCCGAAAATTGTAAAATCGGAAAGCCGAGTTCCAATTTCGAGCTCTAATAGATAGATAGACAGACAGATAGATAGATAGATAGATAGATAGATAGATAGATCTTGTTTGTACTAGGTATTACTAGTATTTTTAAATGAAACCTGATACCTACTTATTAGCTGAATTTTGATTTGAAATTTTCATTGTATATTGTCGGATCTCCCTTTTTGTATTAAATTTGCCTCCCAGAGAGTAAAACAATACGCCTCCTTGGCTTTACACTTTCGACGGGCCTCAAATGGAATGACTATATCGAATCCATTGCCAAATCTGCCGCTATGAAAGTCGGCTCTCTGTGCAGGGCCCGGAAATTTTTCCCACCTGAATCTATCCTGCACATATACAAATCTACCATCCGCCCGTGTATTGAATATTGCTGCCATATCTGGTCGGATGCCCCTGCTGCTCTCCTTGGGCTTCTTGACAAAATACAAAGGAGGATCTGTAACGTGGTTGATACTGACTTGGCAGACCGGCTGCAACCACTCTCTCACCGGCGTGATGTGGCTTCCCTGTGCCTCTTCTACAAGTACTTTCATGGCTTCTGCTTCGATGAGCTTAGATCACTGGTGCCGCCTAAGCAGGAATTTACACGAGATACTAGATTAGCAACTAGGTCCCATCCTTTTACAGTTAAACAGATAAGATGTAACCGTAAATTCTACTCCAACAGCTTCTTTTCTTGCGCTTCCCTCCTGTGGAACTCCCTTCCACAAGCCTGCTTTCCCGACAGCTACAATCTCCAAGTGTTTAAATGTAGGGTCAATAGACACCTCCTATCACACTAACTCCCAATTATTCTTAGAACACTCTCATCTACCCAACCCTCATTCTTGATATCCCTACCCGCCTATCACCCACCCTCTGACATTTCCTATATTTAACCATCCTCTCTCCACTCTATGTAGCCCCCTGCGCAGTAGTGGCAGTGACATGCCTTGCTCGGGGTGAAACGCTTATAAAAAAAACAAAAACATTTGACCTCAGTAATTGTCTTGCCGGTGATAATTTTTCAACTTATAACAACGTAAGCAAGTCGGTTCAAATAAACCATTCAGCAAAAATATGTGATCTAATTTATATTTAACTGAAAGCAAAGAAAAATAATAAACATCTTGTACCAAATAAGCACCGTTAAGGTGTCGGAATTGAAGGGGATAACTTAATCGTGATGGCATTTTTATTTGGCACGCAAAAGTACGTACTTAATATTCATCACTGAATTGTGTTGACAAAGAAGGTGATGAATTGGAAAAAAATGCATTTTTTATGTAAAATAAACCTTTCATTTATCAATAATAGTATATTCTCTTTGTTATGTTGTACACGTATATTTATAAGATAAAAATATGACAAATAGAAAAAAAAAAAGAAAAGCAAAACATATTTACTAACTCCGGAAAAACAATTGGTTACTTTTTATTTTTAAAGAACCTCAGACATCCTAATATACATTCATACATATGTTTCTAGTATGTATCGACGAATACATTTTTCAAATAAATTTATAGAATTATTTGATCGAAGTATTTCCTTCGTTTTCCACAAGTCAACGGCACTTTTCACGTTTAATGCAGGCGATCATAAAAAACATGATTTTGCTTTTGATTAAAAAATTCAAAGAAGTGTTCGCAATTTTGAAATTGTTGAAACCGCCAGCGAGTATCATTTGTGGATCGGAGGAATGAAAGTGGGAGAGTGAAAACGCCTAATATACTGAGTGTAGAAGAAGTGTCAGCTCCATCAGTATTTTAAAATTTGCATTTGCTTCAAGACGATATCTGATCAGACCAAATAAATTCAAGTCGAAAGCTGATGTCACAAAACGACTGTGAATGTCACAAAACAAAATTAAAACGAAAGCTGATATCACAAAATAAAGCAAAACGAAGTCTGATGTCACAAAATAAAATGAAGGCAAACGCTGATGTCACAAAATAAGATCAAAACGAAGGCTGATGTTACAAAATATTGTCAAGGCAAAGGCTCATGTAAAATACGAACAAGACAGATACCGATGTTACAAAATATAATCAAGATGAAAACTTGTGTTACAAAATATAATCAAGATGAAAACTTGTGTTACAAAATATAATCAAGATGAAAACTTGTGTTACAAAATCTAACAAAATGAATGTCTTTGTTACAAAATATAATCAAGATGACAAGATGAAGGTCTGTGTTACAAAATATAATCAAGATGAAGATCTGTATTACAAAATACAATCAAGATGAAAACTTGTGTTACAAGATATGATCAAGATGAAAACTTGTGTTACAAGATATGATCAAGATGAAAACTTGTGTCTTGTCATATTATCAAGATGAAAATGTGTGTTCTAAAATATTATAAAGTTGAAGGCTTGTGTTACAAAATAAAATGACCATTCGATTTTGTTAAAAAAATGTTTTTTCTGTCTTAATGCCTCATTGAAAGGAATTGTTGAATAACGTTTTAACGTTTCTGCACGTTCCTCTGCTGTCATAATTCCAGTAAATCATAATTAATTTCATTTGAATAGCAACAAACACAGACAATTAGATTTTAGATAATGAAAACTAGATTGGATCAAGTGACGGTTGTCTTCATTTTGGATTCGTGTAATAAATCTAGTTTCCACCGTCAATGGCTATTTGCCCCCAAATAATATTTTTCTGCGATGGAAAATAAATGATTGATGACGCAAGTTCAGAAGGATCCCATTTTTCTAGCTTTAAAATATTTCCTAATGCTTGTAAATGATGTATTACAATAGACTAATTGCCCAAATGATGAAGAGCCTAGTATAGTTTTCTTTTCTTTTAACTGGCATGGCTTTTAACGTGAATGACTTAGGGTCTTTTTTTGTAATTGTTTCACCCAAAAGCAAAGCAACACTGCCATTCGTTCGCAGGGGGTTTTATGAGAGGAGAGCGAAAATAATGAGAACTTAGATACAGAGGATGTCGAAGAAAAATAAGAGAAAGATTGGAATCAAGGAGATGAAAGATGACGATTGATGCTGCACTTGGAGATTGTAGCTATCAGAGAAGCAAGTATGCGGAAGGGAAATCTAAAGGCGGGAGGTGTAAGAAAAGAAGCTGATCGAGTAGAAGTGGCGGTTACATTTGACTGTTTTGACTGTAAAAGGATGTAGCCTAGTTACCAGTCTAGTAGCTCGAGTAAATTCGTGGAGAAGAGACACCAGGGAGATAAGCTCGTCAGTGCATAAGCCGTGAAAATATTTGTAGAAAAGACAAAGGGTAGCCACATCCATTCGGTGAGAAAGTGACTAAAGTCCAGCTGCCAAATCGGAATCGATTTCATTGTAGATTCTCCTTTGAATTTTGTCGAGAACTCCAAGATGAATAGAAAGAACCAGACTAGATAATTCAGCAGTATTCAATGCACCGACGAATGGTAGATTTGTTTATGTGCAAGATGAATTCTACCGAGAAAAACTTCCTGGCCCGACACAATGACCCGACTTTCCTAGCAGAAAATGCAGCTATTGATTCAATGTAGTCGTTCCACTTAAGGTCGGCTGAGATAGTGAGTCCGAGTTTGCGTAGTGTATTGCTTTCTGGGAGACTAGCGTGATCCACACTGATGGGAAGTAGGAGAATTGGTCTATTGTGAGTTGAGCAGCTTTGTTTTGGACGCATTAAAATTTATGAGCCATTTCTTACCCCAATCCATCACAGATAAGAGCAGCAGCGAGGTTTACTTTGTCAGACTTGGCAAATTGTCTATTGGGGCAGAAGTAAATGGTGATGTTGTCTGCGTAGATGCCTGCTTGAGAATTTCTTCTATCAAGAAGATCATTAATGAAGATCAAGAAAAGCGTAGGACCTAGGATAGATACTTGAAAGACACCCGCGTTCGTATGATAGGATCTGGAAGCAATATTGCCGTTCAATATGTTAATCTGTCAAAAAAAATAAAAAAATAAAAAAATAAAAAAATAAAAAATAAAAGATAAAAAATTGTGTGCGATGGGCATTCCAATGACCATTTTCATTAAGTAACATAATTCGCACATATGCTACTAACGTAATTCGCACATAATTCGCACATATGCTACTAACGTAAAGTTATCGGCGTTGAGAGTGGAATTGGAGAGTCGAATTCAAACTGCAGCCTGGTTTTTTGCGTTCACCTTCACACTAATGCTTTTAAGAGACTTTAGTGTTTATCGGTCTAAGAGAAGTATTACTTTGATTTCAAAATCATAGACATACTTGAATATACTTTTGTAAAGTCTCTACCCCCTCCTCTTCAATCAATTTGAGATGCTAAAATCCTCTGCTGAATGTTTTGCTCCTAAATTCTTCTTAAACTCTACTTTTGACTCATTCGAAGCATACCTGGTAAATTTCTCATTTAGAATTTAGTCACTGTAGAGTGATATACATGTAATCCATTCCATGTTTTCTGATCTCATCTCTAACCTAGATCCCCACAAATCAGGTCGTTTCGATGGTATCCCTGTAATAGTCATTAAGGAATGTGCCCCTGCTAGAAGTCATCATCTGTTGCTCCAGTTTTTAAAACAATTGGTGAGCCATTCGACTCTTCCAACAATCGGCCTGTTAGCCTTCTACATTTTTCTGGCAAACTCCTAGGGGCCACAACCAATACTGAATTGGTTCATCATCTCTGATCGCAGAACTTTTTCTCAGACTGGCAATACAGCTTTCGCTTCTCCACGTCAACTGCTGATGTACTGACGATAATTACGGTAAGAGTCTATCATGTTCTACATAAAAACGATGAAGCCCGGGCAGCAACATTGGACATCTCAAAAGCCTTTGACAAGATCTCTACAAGCTGAAAAGTTACGGTGTCACTGGACACATTTTTGAACTGATCTTGACTTTCCCATGAAATCATGAAAGAAAAGTGATCTTTAACGGTCACTCATCTAGATCCTTTCGAATTAACACAGGTAACCACCATCAGTCTATTATTGGTTCTGCAGTTTCTAATTTTCATTAGCGACCTTCTTGATGACATCAGCTCTTAACTTGGCATCTATGCTGCTGACACAACAATTCACTTCTGCTTCGATAGTAAGGCTGATATGTCCGATAAGGTCAAAGTGGCAGCTGATGTCCCAAAAGAAGCTTAAGACCGTAGATAATTTGTAAAAAAGGAAGGTAACTCCTTGCGCCTTCTCTGGCTTACATTCTCAGCTGACACGAAGTGGAAAGACGATATTGAATCCATTGCTAGATCAGATGCTAAGATCAATGTTTCATGTGAGACAATTTTTCTCGTTGGAATCGACCTTACATATCTATAAGTCTACCATTCATTCATCCTTAGAATACTGCTAGCATATATAGTCCGGTGGTCCTGCTATTTACCTTGAGGTCCTTGATAAGATCCAAAGAAGAATCAGCAATATTATTTGTCCTGATGTAGCGGCTCGGCTTCAATCCCTCACCCACCGCTGTAACGCTGCCATTTTTATACATACTCTCATAGTAATTGTTAGGATCAAATCTTCGCCTAGACTTTATCATTTTAAGCGCAATAGTAGATTGGCGTCGATATCTCATCAATTTGCAGTTGAGCTTGCTATATGTAGCCGTAAGTTTTCTTTCCCATACTTCTCGCCTATGGAATTTTCATCCGGCCCCATGCTTTCCAGTCAACATTCAGTCAGTTAAGTGCCATACGTGAAACACGCTTGGGTGATCATGTCTCGAAAGAGATATGACTGACTGGGCAGAAGATTATCCCGCAGTAGGTTGCCATTGCTTTCTGCGGTAGACTGGTGAGCCAGCCAAGGCTATAGAATCCAATGTGTCCTGTTATTTAACCCATAACTGGAAGGAAGAGACGGATTAATACCTTTCCTAAGGGTATTTGCGCGTATTAATCTTCAAAAATTTAAATGTTATGTCAATTGGTACCTACTGATCTACTGATAATTCTTTTCTCTTTCTGCTCACTATTAATGTTTATGTCCTTAATTCTTCCACTCACTGCAACACCTTCCGTTTTAGTAACTTTAATGCCTTACTTGGCGCGATACAGATTAAAAATCCTAATATTCATCCATGTCCTTCCAATTATCATCTGTTAGTTTAGTGCTCCTGCTATATATTTAGAGATTTTTGATAAAATCCAAAAGAAGAATCTGCGATGTTATTGGTCCTAACCTAGCATATCGGCCTCAGCTACTTTCCCACCGACTTAACGTAGCTTTCTTATGCCTTTTTTTTATAGATACTTTTATGGTAGTTGTTCTGATGAATTTTTCTCTTTGGTATCTAATCTTTATTAATTTAAGCACAGTACTAGTACTAGGGATGTGCGTTGTGGTACAGTGGATATCGGCACGGAACGAGAAACCGGGGAGCCGAGTTCGAATTCCAGTTGAATCCATTGTATTCACTTACACGCAAATACCCTTGGGAAATGTATTAATCCGTCTCTTCCTTCCAGTTATGGGTTAAATAGCAGGACAGATTGGGTTCTATAGCCTTGGTCGGCAACCAGTCTACCGCAGAAAGCAATGGCAACCTACTGCGGGATAATCTTCTGCCCAGTCAGTCATGTCTCTTTCGAGACATGATCGCCCAAGCGTGTATCACGTATGGCACTTAACTGACTGGTACTAGACTAGCAGCAGGGTCACACTATTTTACAGTGGAAATATCTAAATTCTGTGCTAACTGTGGCACTTCTCGCTTGTGAAATTCTCCTGCTTCTTACTTACCAGTCAACATTGATCTTCAAAAACCTAATTGCAATGCCAGTAGTTATCTCTCTTTTTAATTCATGTTCATTCGTTGTTTTCTATCCTTAATAGTATTTTTCTTATATTCTATAACACTCAGTAGATCCACTTGCGTCTTAGTGGCTTTATTTGTCTTGCTTAGGGTTAAATGATTTCAAAAAGTGTCATAAGATGCTTAGAGCCTCAAAAGATAGCAATTTGTGTAGAGTTATGTAACATATAGTAGTTAGAAAGATAGAATATATTTCAGTTTATATATTTCAGTTTATATTTTACACACGTAGACACACACACACACACACACACACACACACACACACACACACACACACACACACACACACACACACACACATGGTGTTTTAATTGTCTGAAATACTGTGTGTGGCTCTAAAAAAATCACACTTTTATCAAAACTCCAGTGATACATACTCACTGACTCGAATGTTTCTTGCTTCCTTCATACGACGTTAATTCAACGTTAGCCTCACACATTCAATTATTTCCACCAGTTCAAGATCGGCTAGGCTAATTCGATTTGAAAGAATCTCTGAAACCAGACTTGTGAAAAATTAATCTGCAGGAAAACTGAATAAACAAAGACGAATAAAAAAAGGACGTTTTTATCACGTATATCCACAGAAATTCGGTACCGACAACAGACATGTGGAACAGGTTGATCATTCACAAGAACCGCGTAACCTTAGCTCATTTCTTCCGTAAGCCAGTCTTACGGCCATATTA
Source organism: Ascarosepion bandense (assembly GCA_037127315.1). Lineage (NCBI taxonomy): Eukaryota > Metazoa > Mollusca > Cephalopoda > Sepiida > Sepiidae > Ascarosepion > Ascarosepion bandense. The sequence continues at coordinate 37,951 of JBBBDQ010028361.1, read as the reverse complement.
CGTTGAAACAACGATTCTCTTACGATCACCGAAGTTAAGCAACGTCGAGCCTGGACAGTAAATCAATGCGTGTCTTTTTCTTTTTTTTTTAATAATCATATCGCCCCAAGCAAGGTATTTTACTGCCACTGTTTTGCAGGGAATTACATAGGAGGAAAGTTATGAGAAAGAGTGACAGGTTATAGGGGTGTCAAGAAGTGGATAAGAGAAGGATGAGAATACTAACGAGAGTGCAGTGAACGGAGAAAGGAACATGAGAGAGAGAGAGAGAATGCAGGTTCATGAGATAGGAGATGACTATTGACTTTACATTTAAATTCTTGGAGATTGTAGCTATCGGGAAAGTACGTAAATGGAAGGGAATTCCACCGGTGGGAAGTGCGAGAAAAAAGTGTCTGCTTGGGAATAACAGCTGCTGTAAACTTGAAATACCAAGTGGTGCAGTAAGTTTGCACGTATGCGAATATAACGAACCTGACTGGAATTGGAACACGGTTCTCAGATATCCAATTCTGCTATCCATTACATCACCCTCACATACAAGCTTACAACACCTGATATACTTAAAAGGTCACTAATATAAATACTAAACAGGGTCGAAGTTGACTAACTTCGGTGATCGTTCGAGAACCGGAGAACGGAGTTTAAATGTAATATGGACGTAAGCCTGTTAATGATTTGGGAACATTTTCCTTTTGGATACACAAAAATAGTTAAGTATTTAACCGCGATGAATTATGAGTCAATCAAACAAGGTAGAACTAATAGTGAATGACAGGAAACTGCGTCTAGAATTAGTTTAGCATCTCGTCTATCCGACAGTCTGTAGTGCATTTATTTCCCAGTTTGAAAACACTTACAAGGAGGAAAAACCAAACACAGTGTTTAACTATCTGCAGCAATATTTTAACTAAGAATACTAATATTTTATGTTTGCATCACATTATTACAAGGTGATGAAAAATGAGTTTTGCATGTTAACAGGAAATAAAATTGTTATCACAAAATGAGAAGCCAATGACAACACCTAAACCGCGATTCCATCCACAGAAGTCGTTGCTTTGTGTCTGGTGGTATAAGAAAACTGCGATCCATTACGTGCTACTGGATCATGGCTGGATCATCATTGCAAAATTTTATTGACAACAACTTGATTGGGCAAACAAAGGGTTACACCGACACTTTACTGGTATATAGAAAGTGTTACTCTCCAGTATGATATTGCCCGGTCAGTCTATATAAAACAAACCTAAAACAAAAATAAAGTGGGAGGTTCTTTCACATCCTTCATATTCACCAGATTTAGAAATAAAGAAAAATCGAAAAGAATCTTTAAAAGAAAAATTCCAGGTACAGAAAACTCTCAAGTCTTGGAGAAGAATAACTCTGAAAACAAAACCGGTTGAGCGTGAGGCTAACAACTCCATATAGTAAAATGAAAACCATAGCAACAACACTAACATAGTGAATCTGTGTTCTTATATATATATATATATATATATATATATATATATATATATATATATATATAAACTATTTATCATGTCATTCTATTAGCTTGAATTAGGGTCAGAAAAATATTAAAAAGCTCATGATAATTTACAGGAAGAATAATATCCTAATGTTTGTTGTTATCATCCTAATGTTTCGGCTGTTATGTTCTCCGGTCTTTTTCAGGTGTCAGTTGTTTCTGGTAATATTCAAGGAATTTCGTACAGACATTTATTTTATCTACTGTCTATGTCAAAGAATGTCTTGTTCTGTTTTGGTACCGCTCACTTTTCATTAGTTTCCCCAGAGTCGGATTTTTTTCTACTTGACCGAGTATAGCAAGAGGCCCACGGAAAGATTGCCTCCGTAGATTAAACAAAGGTTTCAATTCTCTGAAGGTTACCCAGATTGACATACACCTGAAGAAGAGAGCGCAACGACTGAAAATTTGTGATACTAAAGACAAAAACAAACACATTAATCGGGCTTAAATAATTTAAATAATGATGACTTCTCATCCCCGAAATTCAATCTCGTATGTCGCTTATTTATTCATTGATCTAGTAACGATCATAATCACTCACTTTCTACCGATGATTTGCAAGCTTATAAGACTATTTTTGTTGAAGTCTTTCGTTTTAGAAGAAAAATGTACAGAGAGTCGCTTCCGCCTTTTATTGCGTTTTAAGAACTAGTTTATCAAATCAGTTTTGGTCCCAGAATAGGCGTTATTCAGATAAGTTGACATCTAGAGGATAAAGAGGGTGCGAAATTAATCCCAGCTCTTTAATCTTCACAGATAAGTTTTTGTTTTTTTTGCTGTATAACGCCATGGAATATCATTATGGAATGCCACACCTTTGCAAGATGCAAATGTGATTCTTTCACAACAAAACAATGTTTAAATGCTATAACTGCTGAAAATACACGTTGTCACTTTGAGTTGCTGGTAACAGTGGAGCCCGCCCACCAATCTCATGAAATACTGAGTAACTCTTGCCTTGGATGCGGGTATATTTTATGTTTCTTTCTTTTTATCTAGTTTGTATTCACATAATTGTTGTTTGCCTGATTTTATATTTTTGAAAAGCTCAAACGGCAATGAACTGGATCTACTGACGAAACATTTTTACTGAGAGTTTACCAACTACAAAAGGCCAAATTGCCACTAGATGGTTACTGAATGAGATTTTAAGTGAGGAGGAAGGAATAAGGTAAAAGATGAGAACGAGTAGGATATATATCATTTGATCTTAGACTTAAGGATACCAAGACTATAGTTGCTAAGAATGTCATGGACAGAACATGTGAGCAACCAGTAAGTCCTAATTAAGGTATGAACGACAAGAAAACATATACTTACAGTCAGAAAGAACTAATGAAATTTTTGGAAGTACATAATGAGAAAAGAAGGCCTAGAGAGGTTAAATCTCACAAAATATAATGAAAGAATAGCAGAAGGAAACAGTAAATAACTTAACGTTTGTTTGATAATAGAACAGTGAGAATATGCGGTGATCTAGAATCAAAAGATATTAAGAATAACAAAGAGAGGAAATTGTGGAGAGCTATGATTGCTCATGACCTGAAGTGACAGGGCACATAAAAGAAGAAAATATCCATTTTTATCATTAGTCACTGAACTGTTAAAAATGGCGAACTGCGTTCACAAATATTCACCTACATTACGGTTAAGTTCCGTCTCTCAGAGTGTTGCAATTTTAATTTTCATTAGTGTGAACTGGACTCCATAGCTATGTGTACTGCCAGTGCGTTGATGAGAAGGCATCACTTCCCTTTTGACTAAATCATTGGCCAGGGTGAAGGGTAAACCTGCTGGAATCAACGGTCACGGATCAGTGACTAAAACAAGATTTAATGTCGGAGGACCTCGGCTGTGGTTTGATTTGGAAAGAGATGGGCACACGACGGCTTTCATCCCAGGTATGTGGAAAGAAACTGATCAGATGGTCAAATGTGCAGAAACCCCTTTGGTGTATTTTTTTTACAAATTTCTAATCATAATATCACGAGTTTTATAAAATAACTATTTTTTTATAATTATTCATAAAGCTTAAGGTATTTTCTGTGGCTATTGTTTATATAAAATCATTTAAAAGCATGTAATATATAGATAAGTTTTCTGTCTGAAGTAGGATTTCTTCACTTGAGGGATTAAAGTAATATTGTTTTTCTAATTCAATTCCACCCCCTTTGGAATTGGGCCATACAAACTAAGCTTAGAAAGTATATATATATATATATATATATATATATACGTGTGTGTGTGTGTGTGTGTGTATATATATATATATGATTAATTATTTATAATACTTATATTGTAATTGTGATTGTGTGTCCCTGACTATCATAAGCATATACTTTGATAACTCCATCTATGACCGTCTTTGTTCACATCAAATTGCAGAATATACAATACTTTAGCACTATGTTATTTTGTATAAAGATAAATGAATTTCTGTCTAAATTTATGGTATATGGAGTTATTATTTACACAATTTGTGTTCGGAGTATTGTCCTCATCTTTGTTGTTACCATAGCGCTTTGATCGAGAAGTAAGCGAGAAAGTAAGGAACGAGAACAGTTCCTCTCCGGGATTAAATATAGGGTTCAGTTTGAAATTCCCTAGAGGTTATCCGGTACGATATTGTTGTGGAATAGTTTTCGCACTGAGGGTTATAATCTTGCTATGTCGGTTGCTAATCGACTTAACGTACCCAAAATGTTAGGAACTTGGTAATCTTCCTCTGAAAGCTGACTCCTTAGTATTCGTCTAACTGCCGACTAATATAACCTACCTAGTAGTTGAACTGAACTTCAATAGAAGTCTAAAGAACTCCCATGAACTTCCCAAATACTTCTTGTTAACTCTTATTAATATAGGAGGGAGAGTCTATTATCTGAGAAATAGGTGTGTTTCCCCATAACAGATATACACCTGATGAAAGCTGAAGAGCATGACGGCCGAAACGTTGGGATTACAACAACAAGGGTGAATACAATAGGCCGAATGTAAATACTTAGTTACATTTTTTAAATAACGATTGGAATGAACAGACTAACAACGGTTTGCAAGGCTTGCACATTAAACATCACTTTTAGAAAAAAACTCTTAACGCTTGATTTTAGTGGCTTGCTCGGGTTGAAATGAATATAGAAAAAAGACTGATACGCAAACGTGAATATTAATTTAACTAGTCATGTGTTCTTTAAGATATCTTTTCTCACTTAAATTTTCCAGACATTATATCGCCTCCATTTTCATACTTGGCCACAGTTAGATTTATAAAGAATAATATATGACATAGTTGTGTATTCTTACTGTTTATATTGGCCTATCAAGTTTAAGCTTCCACGCGAGTTAAGGAAGTCAAGAAAAGGCTATCTGGCAATAAGTTAGCGTGTCAGCGTTTTTCCCCAAAAATCTACTGGACGATGTGCTGTCGGGTGATTCATTTCTCAAGACTAATACTTTGTGTGTTTGTATTTTGTGCGTCCACTTGTATCTCTCACAGATTGCTCATATCTATCTATCTATCTATCTATCTATCTATCTATCTATCTATCTATCTATCTATCTATCTAACCGGATCTATCTATCTATCTATCTATCTATCTATCTATCTATCTATCTATCTATCTCTTTCACGCTCTATTTTACTAACCGTATCAATTCCTTTCTTCTTATCTATCTATCTATCTATCTATCTATCTATCTATCTATCTATCTATCTCTTTCACGCTCTATTTGACTAACCGTATCAATCCCTTTCTTCTTATCTATCTATCTATCTATCTATCTATCTATCTATCTATCTATTTCACGCTCTATTTTACTAACTCTATCTATCTATCTATCTATCTATCTATCTATCTATTTCACGCTCTATTTTACTAACCTTATCAATTCCTTTCTTCTTATCTATCTATCTATCTATCTATCTATCTATTTCACGCTCTATTTTACTAACCGTATCAATCCCTTTCTTCTTATCTATCTATCTATCTATCTATCTATCTATCTATCTATCTATCTATCTAACCCTATTTCCACGTAAATATACTTTTTGGTTTAATACAACAGAGTGAAGGAAATTGTTATTAGTAATATTGTTAATTGTGCTTTATTGTAATTCGCGATGTAACTTAGTTAAAAATATTTAATACTATATACTTGTAAAATCCGAGAGGTAGAGAAATTGGCTGAAGACTGAGAGAAAAGAAAAAAAATTATTTTTTCTTTCATTGTATTCGAAGCGAATTGTTTTGGGCCAGTGGAATTTTAAAAATGGCGATAGTCACAACAAGATGTCAGGATATTTTGACGGGGTCAAGTCCTTGCCCCCACATCTGCTGAGAAATGATTTAAAAATTTTTGAAAACCTAACACGATGTAATTGAGAGGAAGAAGACAAAAAGACATTACGTCATGTGACGTGTTGATATTTCATTCGTTGGGCCATAACTCCCCCTTAAATCCTGTAGGTGGAAAATAATCTCATTGGTCAAAGTTTTGAGTCGAATAGATACTCGGTCCATCCCCTAAGAGAATTGGGGACAGTTATAAAAATCGAGACCGAGTGAGAAAAATCAGTTGGTTGGGTAGTTTTTGAATTTGCAGTCGAGATGTAACGACTGAGGAAAAAGTGTTCCCACCTGGGGGCCACAACCCAGAGACTGGTCGCCTCCCATAGAATTTTAATATTTCTTGCCACATAAAAATGGAATGGTTCTTTTGTTATTATTACTTTGCAAAATTTTACAAGGCAAGGAAGCAAAGATGAACTCGTCCGAATCACCCTAAATTTTCTTCATTCTTTCATTGATGAAATAGATAATTATTAAATATTTAAAAATTCATTTGATGCACGTGTTATTGTGCAATATTAACATAAGAACCATTCTATTTTCATTTATAATTATTCAATAAATGCAAAAAAGTATGAAATACATCATTTTTTAAAAAGACTGGGGTGGCCTAATAAAATATATATTATGGTTTGTGTTTATATATATATATATATATATATATATATATATATATGTATCTATCTCATATAGATCAGAGTGTGTGTATTTATATCCCTGTATACACACACACACACACGCACACACACATACACACACACACACACACACACACACACACACATATATATATATATATATATATATATATATATCAACAAGCATATACATATAATGTAGCAATGTACTATATATATGTAATGTATGACATGTACACAACTGTCTCCACACGCATATAATTTGTGTGTGTGTGTGTGTGTGTGTGTGTGTGTGTGTGTGTGTGTGTGTGTGCTGGCTGTATGAAGATTGGCATCAATACATAACACACGCAATCTAATTTGTTCTTCTTTGTGAGAAATCTTTGCCCAAAATTTCCCTTAGGGCAAAGATTAATCTTTACTAAGTCATTGTGTACTGTGCACGTTGTACACTCACAAAATTACATTTAGAAATCTGCATTCATTGACACACAATGTGTATACAGGATGCACCATGTGTTCCAGAACACGCCTTGCGCGGCCCTAAATGAAAGGCATCCAAACGTAATGCTACACGACATGCATCAAATTATGACATTCTCATTTCGCTTTCAGACGTATTGAGAAATTTACCATCATAGATTCCAGTCTGACACAAGAAATGGAACGACATTCAGTGGTCGTAGCACGAACTGCCCATACAGGGAGATTCGAAGATGGCAAGTTTTTTGAAAGTCTTTGGTGAACAAGAGTAATGGCTGGTGGAACTCTGTGAAATCTACGGAGGTACATATAAAGTCTGGTTGGTCTTTAGTAACGGAAATTATCTCATGTTATCTCATGTTTTTGCAGAGTTTCAGGATCAACACCAACGTTTTATCACGGTGCTTATGTCATACCTGGAGAGATTAACCGTACGCGTTTAAACATGCTTGATTTATTAAAATAGATTTTTAACATTTTCGGCCTTTCTTCTATTTTGGACTTTAAATGTGATTATTATTTTATTTAAACCACTCACTCACGCACGCACGCACGCACACACACATACGATGAAAAGTGTAACGCTGAGAATTTTTAATTTATTTTTTAATAATATCTATTTTGTGTATATATTAAATTTGGATTCTTGTACTTTTTATTTTTGTTTCCATCATTTTTGTTATGAAATAAAATCTGGCAAAAGTTGTGAAACGTTGTAAGATCCCGGACACAAATTTACGGTGGATGATCTAAATTTAACCTGATGGCGTCATAAATGAGGAAATGCGTCACTTTTTCTACTTGATCATTCTTCTTTCCCTTAAATAGTTCCCATATATATATATATATATTACCTTGTATGAGAGTGTCGTCAACAGTAGACAGATTAAAGTTGATGAATCAATGACATAGATAATTTGCCACAGAATGAATTACTTTATCAAATGAGCACCATACTCACTCTTTAAGCGATAAAGGTCACCATAATCCAAATCAATATCACTAAGGCACCTGAAATTGATGCCATCCCAGTTGAATTACTGCGTTTTGGTGAGGACTGTATACTTTCAGCTATTTTTGACTTGGTCATTCTGGTTTGAGAAAGCACTTCTGTGCCTCAGGACTGGGTTGATGGAATCCTGGTTTCAATCTGTAAAGGTTATGATTCAAAATATGAGTGAAATTGCAACTAATCAGCAGAAAAACCGGACAAGCCTTGACGAGTTAGCGTATTATAATAAATTCACGAAACTTTGAAGTCAGCATGACGGAAGTGACGCCAATCAAGTGACAATTATTTTTAATTAATTCTATTAATGCTCTATCTCTATCTGATATCAAGCACTTTATTACAAAGCCTGATTACCTTATACGTTTTCCTACCAGTAAATTAATGAAAGTCAGCAGTTTGGGCTTCAAACATCCCTCTAAGTTAACACTATATATATGTATATATATATATATATATATATATATAATATTATTAGCTATAGTAATTACAATAATAATAGTAACAGAACTCATAGTAACAGAACTAACTCTGCCAAAACGAGTACTAATTAAACTATAATTTAAATAGTCTTGAACAACCCACCGAGGACGAATTCAGAGGGAAAGGAAGGGGACGCAAAAAAAGAAACAAACAAAGTACATGAACAAAAAGTCAAGTACTCGTAAGAAAGAAAAAAAAATCCAAGACGAAAACACTAACAGTAAAGCGCTCAATACAAAAGTAGAGCATCAAAGACAGAAAATCTAAGCACGAGCCAAAAAACCTACCTAGGTTTCACCCTAGAACCGTAGGGTGAAACCTTGGTAGGTTTATTGGCTCGTGCTTAGATTTTCTGTGTATTTATATATATATATATATATATATATACAGAAAATCTAAGCAATCTAATAACAATGTTAATGATGATAAAAAATAATTTTAAATAAAAACTAATATTATTATTATAATTAGTATTATTTATCAATGACAACAATAACAATAATTATTATTTTTAATAATAATAATAGTTAAAATAAATAATAAAGATAATAATAAATTTTGAAATTTAAATAATAGAAATAATATTAATAATACTATACAGGTTTCATTAAAAATGACAGACAATGTGTGATGGTTAAATTTTTTATATAATTTTTGATGTGATCTTATGGTCTCTTTCTTTTGAAAACATAAGTTATAAAAAAATTTCAAAATGTTTTGTTTATCTGAGCGCTTTTAGCTATACTTTTAGTCATCTACGGAAGTGAATGTTACATGTAACAGAATGGGAGTAGTAATATATGTTACGTACCGAACACGGTAAGCATTTTGTTCGCGTCTTCGTAGTTGATGTTACTGAGTGTTGTGTTTTTCGTCTTTATCAATAAGGCCTCCATTATTTTTTGTTTTGTTTTTTTGCATGTGGATGATACTATGATATTTGTGTTGTCAATAAGTATGTTGCGGATAAGATTTAGAAGGTCTCCGTGTGTGTTTATTTGCCTGAAGAGAGTCAACTTTAGACTCGAAAACACGTGTAGCGACACAAATACCATTATGGACACTTAATATATCATAATATATCATGTTTAAATGAGATCAAATTGAGCTCCGTTGAGAGAGATGTAGCGCCAGTCTTCGAATCAGTTTCGTTGTGCAGTGACCGATATAATTATTTACAAAATTAGGTTCAAGTTTATTTGCCTGAAGAGAGTCAACTTTAGACTCGAAACACGTGTAGCGACACAAATACCATTATGGACACTTAATATATCATAATATATCATGTTTAAATGAGATCAAATTGAGCTCCGTTGAGAGAGATGTAGCGCCAGTCTTCGAATCAGTTTCGTTGTGCTGTGACCGATATAATTATTTACAAAATTAGGATCAAGTTTATTTGCCTGAAGAGTCAACTTTAGACTCAGAAACACGTGTAGCGACACAAATACCATTATGGACACTTAATATATCATAATATATCATGTTTAAATGAGATCAAATTGAGCTCCGTTGAGAGAGATGTAGCGCCAGTCTTCGAATCAGTTTCGTTGTGCAGTGACCGATATAATTATTTACAAAATTAGTTCTTCAAAGGAAATATGAATTCGTAAATAATGTTGGTTCGTTGTAGTTTTGATCTCGCGGGTGAATTGTTGTTTTTGATGATGAGGTCAACCGTTTTAGATTTAGTGTAACCATATCACTACGAAACTAACTCAAAGACTGACTCTGCATCTCTCTCAAAGGAGCCCAATTTGTATCATGAACTGAAATAAAGGGCACTGATGAAATGAAGCTCACTACAATTATGTCCGTTGTGGTGCACTGGATATCGGCTCGGAACGAGAAATCGGGGAGCCGAGTTTGAATTCCAGCTGAATTCATTGCATTCACTTACGCGCAAATACCCTTGGGAAAGGTATTAATCCGTCTCTTCCTTCCAGTTATAGGTTAAATAACAGGATGGATTGGGTTCTATAGCCTTGGTCAGCAACCAGTCTACCGCAGAAAGCAATGGCAACCTACTGCGGGATAATCTTCTGCCTAGTCAGTCATGTCTCAAGAGAGACATGATCGCCCAAGCGTGTATCACGTATGGCACAAAACTGACTGACAATTGCAACTACCAAGCATAAACATTCATATCTGTGGGATTACCGTACTTTGTCTGCCTTGGGACTGTCGGCCAAGAGGCCTTGTGTAACGCAATATAAAAGTATAGGGCAAAATCCTTCTTTCTGCGTTTCTCTCTTTCACCACAGGAGGCCCTAGTAACGAGAAGTATTACGTTTCCACTTCAGAGAGAACTTTTAACCTCCGGAAGTTACAATTCCTCGTTACCGATGATTTTGGTGTAAGTCTAACCTGCTAAACTTGACAGATTATGTGCTCTCTACCAGAAACTGTAATTAAGGCCTGTTCAGTCAAATTGCAGTATAAATCACATGTGGGTTCTTGAAACATGTTTGACTGCATGTTAGTGCCCTTGATCGCTTCAGGATCAAATAATTTAAATAAGCTTAATAATCTAAATAAATTCAACGTTATTTAAATTATATGACCATACAGCGAACAAGAATAATAACATTCAAGCAAACAGGAGTGAAAGAATTCTTGCTGCCGAAATCCCCCTTTATTTAAATTATATCCTTTGTAAGAGAAACCACCATTTGATTCGATGCTCTTTACCGCTCGGCCACGAAAAACCACACAGTCAAGCAAGGATGTCTATTCCACTCTCACAAACGATTTTCTAATTCAGTATTTCGATTATTCACGTTTTCTACATATAAGCATTACTCTTTTTTCATATCATTTACCTTTGGTTCGTTTTCTCATTTTAGCCTAATGTTTGCCGGGTTTAAAGCAAAAAAAAAAAGAAAAAAAAAGAGTCTTTTAGATCTTTCAAGAATGGTTCATAAAATATGCCCTGGGTCTTTTATAAGAAAATTTCGAAAATTTATTCGTTTAACCAAATTTCTCAGATACAACAGAGCCATCAGAAAAATATATTTTATTTCAACCAAATCTAAACTAGCGAGAAAGAACCTTAGTCATATGAACGGTGGATATTAGTTTTAGGAAAAGAATATATATATATATATATATATATATATATATATATATATATATATATATATATATAATTTGTTTGAAGATTACTTTTAATCGTATTTAAGTAGATATTCTGTTTTCAATTAAACAGTATATTTATTTACATAGCGAATGATTTCACTGTAAAATTTCAGGCCGGTTGTGTTACATATATATAAATATTCTGTTTAATTGAAAACAGAATATCTTCTTAAATACGAATATCGATTAAAAATAATGTTCAACCACATAAATTAAATATGTCAATTGTTAATTAAATTTCGTTGTCTTCGGAACTTTCCGTAAGATTTTCTGTATACATTTGTTTACATTCCGATACGCTTTCAGAGCAGAGATTGTTATTTACAAGAAATCGAAAGTTGCGTTTATGAGGTTTAATTCAGCATAGTCTACTGTGAAATGATTCGTGGTCGAATGGTCAAGGCGCACCAAATCAATCAATCAATCAATCAATTGATTGCTTCGCCTATGTTGTTAGGAATCATTGGTTCAAATCCTGGCAAATGTCACACATTTTTCTTATAAAAATTTTCATAATTATTCAGGCCGGTAGAAATATAAATATATTGTTTCATTAAAAACGGAATATCTGCTTAAATACGAGTATCAACAAAAAATAATGTTGAAACAAATAAATTAAATATGTCGGTTGATGTCGGTTGTTAATTCTACTTTGTTAACTGCCGAAACTTTCCACAATATATATATATATATATATATATATATATATATATATATATATATAACAGTCACTGAATATATATAATATAGATAGTTTAATACAATAGTAATATGATGCTTCAGAATTCCAACCTGTGAAATTAACCTAATTTTCGTATTGTTTATTTATCTCGTTTTATAATTGCGTTCATTATCATCATCATTGGCTTATCTATATTATTATTTCGTGGAATCTAATCGAAGAAACCTTAATTGATCTTATTGTTCGTATTAACAATTATTAAATATTATTGATATCTGATACTGTATACTTGTCAACGCTGAGTATTTGCGAGCATGCGCAATCAACATAGCCCGTGTTAATTTTTTTTTAGTTAAAATGCAAATTTGAAGCGGCAAAATTATGGCCAGCCAGCTTCTGCAAATAAGCACAGAATAACAAAGACTTGGTGAAATTAATCATTTCCTCATAAAACACTGAAATTGAAGCCGTGGCGAGAACGATTACAAGCGCCGATGCGGTTTCACACATGTACAAGATAGCAAATAGATCTACTCGCATACTAATAGTATAGTGACTACCAGTGTATGCAAATAAATGTTACAAATTCTATTCTGGATCGATTATATTCTAATGTAAAGAAAGTATAAAACAAAAAAGATACATATTTTCCAATGATTTGAATTTTTCGCTTCTAATATTTTTCGTCTTCTTTCTCTAATCGTTTTTTATTTTTATTTTCTCTCGAATAACATTATCATTTATTGAATGTTCATATTAGTTGTAAACTTGAGTCTTACACAGAAGATCAAATGCCAGCAAGTCTCTTTAATACCCTTTGGTATTCTTGTTGACCTTAGTAATGCTACCGTATGGAATACCATTCACGGAGCTTGTAAACAACGAGAAAGTTTTAGGGACGACAGAAACAAAAAAAAAAAAGCAATTGTACATAGAGTCAGAAAGAGATAGTTGAAATTTCTGCGATATATGAGGAAAGTGAAATTGGAGAATTTGACATACACAGGTCATATTAAATAGAAAGAGAAAATGACTAGTAGAACAAGGACTGGAGAATATAACAAGGAGATAAAATTGCTAAGAGCTACCAAGGACAAGAAATTGTGGTGAACCATATCTTGAAGGGACATGGCACATAAAAAAAGATAGTCTTAATTTTTCGAACTTCCTATTTCGATTCTGATTTCCAATTCTTAACGCTACTAAGAATGATTCCAATGATGGGCACTGTCGTCACTTCCATTTTCCAGGCTTTTTAAAAATATTTCCCTTGCAAAGTATAGGCATTTGTTCAACTACTTGAATTTTGTTTAGCTGTTTGCTAGAAAATTGACAAGTATTCTTTGTCTACAATAAGTTTGTTTGTTCTTTTGGGCTGAATTAAATGATTAGTTTTAATATAAAATATTTTTAGAGTGTTTCTTTATGTTTATACTTTATTCACTGATAGAGTCGAGTCCATTATTTGATATAATTCCCAGATACCCCAATAACAACAGATATACGATTTGTTGCCTTAAAATGACACGTTCTACTGATTTCTTGGTCCTTGTTTTTTGTTTAGTTTCTCAAACATTTTCAAAGATGAGTAGTTGTCGGCTAAGTTAGTAACATCTATTAGAAGACATTTTTTCAATGTAATGTTTCACAATCAAGTCTGGTTCATTTACCTAGATTTCCCTGTCTCTCTGGAAACTGACATTTAAAAAAAAGGTATCCTCCTCATTCTGTACATTTTGTGATAGGTTATGTTGCTGTCAATTCTATCTGCAGAAGTGGTTAAATGCACCTTGCACCTTGCATCATCATTATCATCATCATCATTAGTATTTACTTTTTTGTCATATTCTTCAAACGGTATATGTGATGGCATTGTGTATAAATGAGAAGGCACCATTTGCTTGTAGTCTTTAACCACTGTTTGTATTATTATTATTATTATTATTATTATTATTATTATTATTATTATTATTATTAACTTAAAGAAGTGTTCTATTAAAGAAAAGAAAAAGTAATGAAAAGACCAAGTGTTTAACACTGTTCAATAATATTTCAACAGTACGTCTGTCCTCTTCAAGTTATATTTAAAATTTGTACACAAGTGCAAAAATATAAAAAATCTACAAAAAAATACATGTCTTTGTATAAAACGTCGCTTGTTCATTGCTGCCGTGTAGGATTTCGAAAGTTCAATGCAACAGCTATGAACATATTTTGCATAAATAACCGCGTTTTAAGGAAATTTTCATCAACAAACCTATCACTTCTTTCAATTGAAAAAAAAAAACCCACATTAGACATATTTCAAAGAACACAAACGATCATATTCAAAATACCTTTGGAGTTTCTGATCGTTGCACTACCAAAAACAGTCATAGAAAGTGAAAACCCTATTCGTTGTGCAACAACATGAGTGAAGTCAATTCTATCACGAATTCAAAGAGAAACACCACAATTTCATCAGAAGGTGATTGTACTGATTTCTATTTAATATATGCCAACCAATGTACCAAACATGAGTTATGTGTGTTACACAACGGAAAATTAAATAAAAGATTCAATGTCCATAGGTACGATGTCAGACACAACAATATAACATCAACATGGGCTGCAGAAAATTTTATTACAAACAACTGTAATTTTGATGAACACATTCTGAAAAAATATCCAGTATCTACCGAGCTTTCGACTCTTAAAACCGTTGAGGACAGTTATGTATACAAACTACTAACTTCTTGTCCTGGGGTAAGGAACAGAATGACGAGAGAGTTCCATACCGTTCGATTAATTTCTATTAACTAATCAATTAACGGAAAATTTAATGATAAGCACGATCACCATCATATTAAATACATTTCCTTTTCGTGTCAGTCATGGTGGCAGCGTTTCTTTAGTTTTCAGGCATTGATTGCCAGGACAGCCGTTTTTCTCAAAACAAGCAACATTTGTACAAAAAAAAAATGTAATTTTTAATAGATTTAAAAAAAATATATTTGCATTCAATTTTTAAACATAACTTGAAGACGTAATATCGAAATATTAGTGAACATTGTTAAACACTGGGTCTTTTCTTATTTTTCCTCAATCACACTCTTGTTGAAAAATAATAAAATAGTTACATCAATCATTTTCTTTATTACTATGTCATTTTTCATTATAATTCGATTTCTGCTATGGTCGCACTACCTACCAAGTCTGCAGGAACACCTAAGGCAGGTAGTGGTGTGTTGTTATGGCTCCATTTCACGTTTCTTTAGATCTCTCTAACATCCCTAGCGTTACATAGACAAAGTTCTCCTTAGTGCGTGGGCTGCACTTAACAAGACAATTTTTTGTATATCTCTTAAGCTGGGGTTTCCAGGGATTCTTTAAATGTGTATTTTGTTCCATTTTTTATCATTCCAAGTGCACCCACTATCACTGGTATGATAATTCTTTTCAATTTCCATATTTTTAAAAATTTAAATTCCCAGGTCTTTATAGCTTGACAGTTTTTCGAATTCTTTGGTTGCTATGTTGCAATCCGCTGGACAAGCCGTATCAATTAATAAGTAAGTTTTTTCTTTTTGGTTTTTGACAATAATGTCCGGTCTATTTGCTTCAATTTTTCTGTCTGTGTAGATGGTGTAATCCCATAGAATGGTGACACCTTCTATTTCTGTAACCAGTGCTGGGTGATGTTCATACCAGTGTTTGTTTACAGATTCTCAATAATGTTTGCACATTGTCCAGTGTAAATATTGCTTCACTCTATCGTGACAATTTTTATATTCATTTGAGGCAAGTACAGAACATCCTGAGATTAGATGATCTATTGTTTCTTGGTATTTATCACAGAACCTGAATTTTGGATCCACATTATTATGTATACTATTTGCCTGAAAATTTCTAGTAAAAAGACTTTGCTCTTGCGCAGCAACAATAAAGCCTTCAGTTTCAGATTTTAATCCGGATGCACGTAACCATCGATGAGTATTAACTTTATCAACATTGGGTTTATTAGAACGTTCTGGATATTGGCCATGCAGAGGTTTATCTTGCCAGCGTTGTTTCAACTGTTCAAGAGATTTATCCTTGGCTTTCTTTTTCATATTTTTTGCCGCAATTGTTGGTTCTTAGCTTCTGTTTTGTTTTTCTACAGAATCTATTAAATGTAAATCTTGTTTGTATTTACTGTCTTCTTTCATTATTGAATACGTTTTCTTTCTGTTTTCATGTTGTTTGACTAATTGTATCATCCAGTCCTTTGCGTTTCTATGTATGCTAGTAAGCCAATAGTTGTTGTCTTGTATGACAATTCTAGCTGAATAATACCTCTTCCTCCTTCTTCACGGGGCATGTATTGGCGGTCTACATCAGCCTTTGAATGATACATCTATGTTTTGAAAGGAGCTTTCTTGTCTTAGAATCCTTTCATTTGATGTCTTTTAGAGTCCAGTTCAAGATGTTCAAGCTATATTGGACCACTGGAATGGCCATAATTCTGTTCTTAGAACTCATTTCAGTTTTTAATATCAGTCGTAGCCTTCTATAGTACTCTTTACGCGCTATTTCTTTTATTTTTTCTGGTGATTTCTTTCATTCTCATTTACACCTGGGTACTTATAAGTTTCTTCTTGCTTTAAATCTTTTATTGTTACAGCAGATTCTAAGCTAATTGAGGATGTTTGTTGTAGTGATCCTCGTAAAACTGTAGCTTTAGCACATTTATTTATATTGAATTTCATTCAAATGTCTTCACTGAAACATTTTACAGTGTGCAAAAGACCTTCCAGCTCACTGTCATTCTTAGCATACAACTTTAAGTCATCCATGTAAAATAGATGGTTTATTTTCTTTTGAGCTATTTTATAACCACATTCTGTCTTGTTAAGTTGGCTGCTTAATGCAATTACTGATATGCAAAATAGTAAGGGAGACAAAGAGTCACCTTAAAATATACCTTTGTTGATGTTTATAGGCTCTATTTATATGATTGAGGTAAAGGTTGTTTTCCATATCGACATACATTTTTTTATGAAATTGATGATAATGGGTGATACCTTGTACATATTTAAAGTCTTTAAGATCCAGGAATGTGATACACTATCGAATTCCTTTGGTCATCCATGCAGGCATTTTAGTGGGATCGTTAACCATTTCTTGAAGTTCTTTGGCTAATTTTTTATGTGCTGTATTTAATAATATAGCCAAAAATTAGGAATTTTATCTATTCCTGGAAATTTCTAGTTGTGTGCTTTTTTCAGTGCACATTTACCATCCTCTTCTGGGATTCCAGACCATGTCTGTTCTGTTTTGTTTTCATTCGTTCCATCTCTTGCGCAATCGAGTCTGCTTCCTATATTTTTTCCCCTGTATAACCTGTCGCAATGTGGGGTGGGGGATTGTCTCTTCAATTCTTTTTTTACCTATTTCCCTGTAAAATTGTTTTGCATCGGTATGAAAAATCTTGTTTTGTCTGTAGAATCTTGATCTTTTCTCATAGCGTCTTATTCTTTGAGCCTTCGGTTGTATTGTTTGCTTTATATTTTTTTAGTTGTTAGAACTTCATTTTCATTTCTAATATTGTATTTTCTTCCGACTCTTCTGCCTTTTCTAGTTCTTACATTTATTCCTCTTGTCAGTTCATCGGGTACTGATATTATTATTATTATTGTTCCGATTTCTGCTATGGTCACACTACCTACCAAGTCAGCAGGAAGACCTAAGGCAGGTAATGGTGTTTTGTTATGGATACATTTCATGATTTGTTTTTTCTAACTCTCATAACATCACTAGCGTTACATAGACAAAGTTGTTCTTAGTGTGTGGGCTGTACTTCTCAGGACAACCCTTTGTATTTCTCATAAGCGGGGATTTCCAGAAATATTTTCACTGTGTTATTGTGTTTCTCTTTTATCCTTCAAATAGCACCTATTATGATTAATACTGTTCTTGTTTTCAATTTCCACATGTTTTCTATTTCAATTTCCAAGTCTTTAAACTTTGATAGTTTTTAAAACTCCTTAATTGCAATATTAGAGTCCGCTGGGTAAGTAGTAGGCAAGTGTTTTTTTTCTTTTCGGTTTGTGACAGTTATGTCCGGCCTATTTACTTCAGTCTCCTGTCGGTAAAGATGGTGTAATCCCATAGAATTGTGATGTCTTCTATTTCTGAAACCGGTGCTGGATGATGTTCATACTAGTGATTATTAACATCTTTTCTAGTGTAAATATTGCGATTTCAGTATTCATTTGGCGAAAGTATAGAATATGTTGAGATTAGGCAGCCTATTTTCCTGATATTTGTTACAGAACCTGTATTTTGCGTTTACATTCTTCTCAAACTTCAGTATTGGTGCTACCATGCTTTTTCTGTGACGTGTGTAGTCGATGGCAACGTCTCGTCATTGTGAGGGTACCAGATTGGCAGTTTTCTTGTTGCTGCTTCCGAATGGTAGTGAGGAGCCCTAACTCTTGCGTAGCGTCAAGAGCGGCTGCTCTGATCAACAGTTGCATAATATCGGGGTTCTTATAGTGCCATGTCGCGCATGGATAGGTGTTCCTGCAAGCGCTTTTGGTGGGCAAACCCGAGGCCACACTTTGCTGCAGCCCGCACCAATTTTTTTTCCAGCGCATTTTGCAGTTAATGAAGGAGTGCCTCCTCTACTCGAGGTCTCTACCCACGAACAAAAATTTAATATGAACAATCATATCTAAAAAAATAAAACAAAATAAACCAAAGTGAAATCATCTAAATCTCTTAACATTTCTTTCACTAACCTCCGTTGTATTCGTATCAACTTCTGTAGTATTCAATCTTTTCTCCACGAAAAGTCCCCTTGACATCCTAACGCTCTGTGAGACTAATACCAACCCTCAATTCCCTCCTCTGACCTCTGGCTATTTTCCCCTCTTAAGGAAGGACTCCACTGTCCATATGCATGGGCTTGGTGTTTACGTTAGTGAACACCTCCCTCTAGCTAGGGTGACATCTCTCGAATCTTGTGACCACCCGTATATGTGTCTCCGTTTATCACTTTTCAAATCGGTTAGTTATCTTTTCTTGTACCGTTCACCCTCCTCTCCCGACTGCTCCCTGCTAGACAGCATCCCTGACAATAAAGATAAGGCTACTTCCTCCCATCCATTAGCTATTTGTGTTCGGAGACTCATATTTGTGTTCGGAAATCATAACGCCCATCATGCCAAGTGGCTTGAAAACTCTGTTACTGATATTCAGCTGACATTCACGCCATAAACTTTGCTATCTCTCAATCCTTTACGCAAGTGGTGGGTTTCCCCACGCGTTTTCCCAGCATCCCTTCAGGACACACTTCTCTACTAGATCTCTGCTTCACCTCTGTACCTGACTCCTGCCAAATCTCGCAGCTTTGCCCTCTTGGTAAGTCCGATCATACTGTTGTTTCTATTAATATATCTCACCACTCTCACTACCCCCAGGAGCCTTCTACCTACAGGATCTCTTACTGCTACCAAAAAGCTGACTGGGACGGTTTTCGCGATTTCCTATGCAAAGTCCCTTGGGGAAAAGTGTTCAGACTCCCAGTTGATGACTGCGCCTCTCAGATTTCTTCCTGAGTTAAAGTTGGCATTGATGCCTTTACACTGATCGGGAAGTTTCTTCTCAAGCCTCATTCCTCTCCCTTGGCTCTCTCCTGCCTGTTCAGCCACGATTGCTCACATGAACCACTACTTCCGGCTATTTCGGAGCCATGCATCTGACCACAATAGGCGCCAATTTGCCTCTGCTCATAATAAGTTTAAGAGGATCCTGAATGACGCCAAGCGGTTGTTTGCTGAAAGAATGAAGCAGCGCATAGCTGACCACAAGTTTGGCTCCAAGGACTATTGGCGGCTGTGCAAACGTGTGATAAACAACAGCAAATCCTCATCCCTCCCTTAATCAATGAATTCGAGGTCCTCACGACATCTGTGGACACAGCGTAGTTCTTTGTTGAGTACCCGCACTCAACTTCTCTCTTAGAACTGAGGCTCAACTGAAAGATGTTTACATCACCCCGTCTCTGGTATCTAAGCTAACATCAAAACTTGACCCCCATAAGGTGAGCGGAGGTGATGGAATCCCAGTCATTTTCCTTAAGAAATGTGCCCTTGAACTCTTCTCTGTTCTCTCTAAACTCTATAATTACTGCCTTTCTGCTTCCTGTTTTCCAGTATGCTGGAAGCCCTTTTCTGTGGTTCCTCTATTTAAGAACTCAGGGAAACCCTCGGACCCATCAAACTATCGCCCCATCAGTCTTCTACCAATTTTCGGAAAGTGTTCGAGGCTATTATCAATGCTGAAAGAGTTCGACATCTTACTGCCCACAAACCATTCTCAGACAGGCAGTACGGCTTCCGCTTTGCCAGGTCTACGGCCGTTATGCTGACAACCATCACGGAGTACATATACCAGGCGAGGCTCATGCTGTTGCCTCGGATATCTCCAAAGTTTTTGATAAGATTTGGCACGCTAGCCTTCTACACAAGCTACAGGGCTATGGTATCACTGGACGCTTGCTTGATCTGATTCAATCTTTCCTGTCTAACCGCATAATGAAGGTCGTCTTGAATGGGCGTGTCTCCACATCCTACTGCACAAATGCTGGTATCCCCCAGGGTTCTATCCTAGGCCCGACGCTCTTTCTTATCTTCATAAATGAACTCCTAGACGTGATCAAATCCCAAGTAGGCATCTACGCAGATGACACCGCAGTTTACTCCCGCATCAGTAAAAAAATCCGTCGAGGTGAACAAACATAATCTTGCTGCTGATCTTGAGAAAAATCTACACTCAGTGGTGGACTGAGGAAAGAAGTGGCTTTCAATGCTTCAAAAAGCTTCTATCTGTCAACCATCACAGGCACCCTTTCCTGCCTCCCATAAGCTTGGACCAAGCGAGTTTCCTTGAAAGCAATATACTGCGCCTACTCGGCCTTACCCTATCTTCCGACCTCAAGTGGAATCATTACTTTGAGTCAATAGCTAAATCCACTGCTAGGAAGGTTGGTTCACTGTGTCGGCTCAGGAAGGTTTTTCCGCCAGAATCCATCTTGCACATATACAAATCAACCACCCAACTGTGCATAGAATGCTGCTGTCATATAAGATCAGGCACCTCTGCTGTTCATCTCAGTGTTCTCGACAGGCTCCAAAGGAGAATCTGTAGTATGATAGGTCCCGACTTGGCAGCTCGACTCCAGCCCCTTTCTCACCGGCGGTGTGTGGCTTCCCTCTGTCTATTCTACAAATATTTCCATGGCTTTTGCTCCGACCAACTTAAGTTACTGGTGCCCCTGCCATATGAATTTACTCGTGGAACCAGACTGGCAACAAGGTCCCACCCCTTTACAGTTAGATCTACTAAATGCAGGTGACAATTCTACTCCTTCAGCTTCTTTTCCCGCACTTCCCGCATGTGAAACTCTCTTCCATATACTTACTTTCCTGACGGCTACAACCTCCAGGAATTTAAATGCAATGTCAATACCCATCTCTTATCCACTTGGCTCCAGTTCTTTCTACATCACCCCGTATATCTTGTTCTTTTCCATTCTCTCTACTTTCGCAACTGTCTTCACACCTGTGTTCCCATCCTTCTGTTGCCCTTTCTCTGACACCCCCTGTAACTGGTTCGTCTTTCTCTTCACTTTCCTCCTGTCTAAATTTTAATCTTATGTAGCCCTCTGCACATCAGTGGCGGTACCGCCTTGCTTGGGGTGAAATGATTAAAAGAAAAATTGCCTGAAAATTCTTAGTGAAATGACTTCCATTCCAGATTTTTATCCAGATGCTCGTAGCCATTGATAAGTGTTATCTCTATCAATATCGTCATTATTATCATGTTCTGGATATTGACCATACATTGGTTTGTCTTGCCAGCGTTGTTTCAGCCGTTCAAGAGCTTTATCCTTGGCTTATTTTTGTGACAACAGTCAGTTCTTGGATTCTGTTTTGATTTTCTATAGAATATACTAAATGTCAATCCCCTTCGTATTTACAACCTTATTTTATGATTGAATATTTTTTATTTCTGTTTTCATGTTGTTTGACTAATTGTATCATCCAGTCATTTGTTTTTTTTTCACCTATGTTAGTTGTCTTGTATGATAATTCTAGCTGAATAAAACGCTTTCCACCTTCATTACGGTGTAAGTATAGACGGTCTGCATCAGACTTTGGATGATGCATGTTAAGCTTAGAAATAAGCTTTCTTTACTTAAAATCCTTCTGTCTGAAGTCATTTAGAATCCAGTCCAAGATGTTAACCTATATTAAAACTCTGGGGATGCAAGACTTTTAATGTCCATAATTCTGTTCTGAGAATTCAGTTCAGTTCTTAATATCAGTCGTATCCTTCTATAGTACTCTTATCGCACTGTTTCTTTCAATTTTATGGTAAATTCCGTCACCTTCATTCACATTGAGGTACTTATAAACTTCTTCTTGTTCTAAATCTTTGGTTGTTACTGCAAGGGTTTAAGTTAATAGAAGAAGTTTGTTGGAGTGATTCTCGTAAAATTGTGTCTTTAGCACATTTATTCAAACCGAATTCTATTCCAATATCGTCACGGAAACATTTTACTGTTTTCAGGAGACTTTCCAGCTCAGTGTCATTCCTAGCATATAACTTTAAGTCATCCAAGTAGAATAGATGGCTTATTTTCTTTTTGAGCTATCTTATAGCCATATTCCGTCTTGCTAAGTTCACTGGTTAATGTTATTAGGAATTTACAAAATAGTAAGGGAGATAAAGAGTCATCTTCAAATATTCTTCTATTGAGGTCTCTTTTTCGACACTTATAGGTTCCATTTATATGATTGAGGTAAAGTGTTGTTTTCCATATCGACATGCGTTGTTTGAACAAACTGATGACGATGGATGATGCGTTGTATAGATTTTAAGACTTTAAGATCCAGGAATAGAATACACTATCGAATGCCTTACGGTAATCTACTCAAGCAGTACTGAGATTGTTTTTGTATTGAAACAGTTTTCCAAGATCATCTTATTAATAAGTAGTTGTCCTGTAAGAGCCACGTTTGCACACTTTTTGTTCAAGGGGTAGTATGCCATTTTTTTTTTCTAAGAAAGAATATGTCTGTTTTGTCAGAATAGATGTCAACAGTTTGTAAGTAGTGGGAAGATATGTAATTTGTCTTCTGTTTATTATTATTATTGTTGTTGTTATCATCATTAATATTATCACAACAATCTTCTTCTTCTTTGTTTCTCATTTCATTTCCTTTATTTTTTATTTTATCTCTTCTTTTACTATTTTATTATCCCTTTGGTAATATTTTTATTCTACTCCTTTTATCGGATTGTTCATTTTTTTCCACTCATTTGTATAATTTTCTTTCTTTCTTTCTTTCTTTCTTTCTTTCTATCTTTCTTTCTTTCTTATTCACTCATTTTCTATTTCCTTGTAGATTTTTCTTTTTTAATTTCTTATTGTTATCTCGCCCTTCTGTTATTCAAATTTAAATCGTACTTTTTAAACGTTATTGCACCATTCTTGTTCTTTTTTGATTCTTCTTTCTCATTGTTTTTATTCTCATTCTTTTATTCTTTTATTCACCTATTTCAATTATTTTTATTTCCCTTTCCTTAACCATTTATATATTCAAACTTATTTCTTTTATTTTCGTTTCCTAACTTTTGTTCGGTATTCATTTATCTTGTACCATACTTATTTTTCCGGCTATTCTTATTTTATTCTGCCTTCATATTCTTTAATTCTTCATTCTTACGTTCTGTATTCTTTTTTAAAATTCATTTTATTCTCCAATTTTATTTGACTTCTTCATATTTGTTGTTTGTGTTTTTTACTTTTTTTCTTTGACATTTTTTTTTTTTTACTTCAGTGTCTTCTGGGGTGACGCTCCCTCTCCTTAGGTCATCTTTTAGCCTTAAGCACCCAAGCAGTGAGAAATCTCTTTCCTGGAAATAGGCGTTAATTGTTTATATAGTAGGAACCTATTTTCCTGGAAATAGGCGTTACGCATCCAAGCAATGGGAACGTACTTGCCTGGAAATAGGCGTTAAACATTCAAGCTATGGGGACGTATTCATTTGGAAATAGCAGTCTTTCTTCCAAGTAGAGGCAATCTATTCGCATGGAAATAGACGTTAAGCGTCCAAACAGCGGGAACCTTCTCTCCTGGAAATAGGCGTTAAGCGTCCAAGCAATTGTCATCTTCTCGCCTGGAAATAGTCGTTAAATGTACGGATTGTGGAAACCTACTCTCCTAGAAAGAGGCATTAAGCATCCAAGCAGTGGAGACTTACTTGGTTAGAAATAGGCGTTAAGCGTCCAAGCAGAGGGAACTTTCTTCTCTGGAAATAGGCTTTAAACCTCCCAGTAGTAGGAACTTTTTTCCTGGAAAAAAACCTTTACGCGTTCAGGTAGTGAGAACTCTCTCTCACCTGGAAATAAGCATTAAGTGTCCAAGTAGTGGGGACCTACTCGCCTGGAAATAGGCGTGAAACGTCCAAGTAATGAGAACGTAATTTACCATTCATGATAGAGCATATTACCTGAAGTTTAACATTGACCTTTGACATCGTAACTATTTTATTCATTGAAGTTGACCCAAAAAATAAAAATAAAAGAAAGACATAAAACTACTCAAATTGTATATTTTTACCTCTTTTTGATCTTGCTTTGTATATTAATCTATACGTTTTTGTAACGACAAAAGAGAGACGTAAGCGCCCTCTAGTGATAAATGAACATTGTGATAAGGAAACATTTGTCTGGTTTTGCAAACAACTTTTATTTTCCCTTCAAGCGACAAAGAATTTTATCCGATACATCAGTAAAGATACAATGCTAGACTCCTAAGCTATACACCAGCCCCGAAACTATGCCGATAAAAATCACTATGCTCATAATCATAATCACTATGCTCATAATCATAATCACCTTAGTCATAATCATAATCATTTAGTATACAAGTTCTGCTTATTCACTTTTTCAAGTTTTCGCTTTCTTTTGTAATTTTTTTTTATTTTTTTATTTTTTTTATACTTTTTACTTCAAAGAATCAGACTCACTTTTGTCACTGTCAGCATCTGCCGACTTTTCTTCATTTCTTCAAACAAACCTGATTTTTTTGTTTTTGTTTTTATTGTGCCGGTTTTTGTTTCACTCCCCCCCCTTCCACCGAATTTTCTTTTCTTACTTTGCTGTTTTTTTCTCTTCCTTCCAGGTTCGGGTCGGTGCTTGACGTGCTTAAAACCAAAAGAGTAGTTTTTCCCTTCCAAATCCGAAGAATCTTTGGCACAAACGCAGGGAAGCACGGAAGCATGCTTGGAAGCGTGGAGGGAGACAAAGCATTTTTCAGTTTGTTTTCGTTGGTTAATATTCTTGTCACTTCTTTAATTCCTTTCTCACCTTCTTGGCTTTCCTTTGCCTTCTACTTTTTCCTGCGTTCCCGGCAGTCGAGGTGAACAGCACGCAAGATGCTGTCAGCACAAGACTTGGGAAAAAGTCCAATCTCCAAAGAACGGAAGGTAGAAGTAAGTTAAAAGTATTATTACTTTCCCACAAAAAACAACAACAACAAATATAGATATTTACTAATCATAGCATTGCGCCTTCAGAAGGTTAAATACTGTTGATGTTAAAGTTGGAAGATTGTGATGCACCAATTTTCTAGTGAAAATAATGTGTAAGCCATGAAATCTGCATCTGAGGCGTGTATTTTATCTGAGTTGAAGAAGCAATCATAATCACATCATCGTGGTGGGGTGAGGGTTAATGAGCATATTTATTAGATCCTTACAACCACATAGTGGATTTGATTATCAGATTGCAATATATATCGCAATGATATATATATATATATATATATATATATATATATATATATATAATGTATTTTGGTATTGAGGCTTTGTTGACTTAGGCATTGAACACTCGGTTTATTTTAAGATTTTTGCTTATTTTGAAATTGTTTTCATTCTTATATACTTTCTGGTTTTAGTGGTCTGATTAAAGATCCAACAAACACCAACGTATGTCATATAATTTAATTCACTGTCCCTATTGTTCTGAAAAAATCACAACGAATTCCGTACCCACAGGCTTCTTTCATTCTAATCTGAAGAAGTCGAGATCTACAGATATCGACCAAACATGTCGCTTATAAGATTTTCCACTTTGTCTTATTTGCACCTGATAATGATTTTAATTGCCTATTCTTCATCCTCTTCTCCCATACGATCTGTCTTTCACTATGGCCAGATAACTCCAACTATAAATGGCGAAGTGCGGTGTTGAAAAATTTTTTACACTTTGTATTATTAGTGTATTAGTAAGAATTTATATGCGAAATTATAATATTTAATTGTTTTTATCTTATACTCTCGCATATTCACTATATTTACATACGAAGGAAGCAGGAGTAGCCTAAAAGTTTTCCCTAAAATATATTGTGTTCGACTAAATAAAAATTATAATAGATATACTAGGGAAACATTTATCACCACTTCGTATGTATATATATATATATATATATATATATATATATATATATATATAGCCATCCACAGACAGTCCGACTTCGCTGTATCACAGCTCATCAGTATGCTTAGACATCCCATTGTTTCCAGCTGGCAGTGAAACACAACTGATTTTATGGTGAGTCGGAGATTCTACCTCTAAGCTATCGGCGTGCATCGGAGGAAGGTAGAATTTAACATGTTATATATATATATATATATATATATATATATATAAAAGTGAAGGACCGAAAAGTTTTTGTTTGAAGGAAGGAAACGAGTTGTAAAAGTAAGCTCACCTTTTGTCATTTATTTTATTCATATAGTTTTTGCGTATATATTTATTCATTCTTTGCACACACACACACACACACACACACACACACACACACACACACAATGACTTACGCATATGTATTTATGCAATTATTGACAGACAACGCTATTATAAGCATATTTAAGATACATTTACATAGAAAAATTAATTAGGCTGAATAGAAAGAAACAAACAACGATGAATACATTTGTGAACAGAAAAAAAGGAAAGAAAAAAGAAAGATCAGGATAATTGGGAATAAAAAGGAAGAAAGAAAGAAAAAACGAAAAAAGAAAGAAAGAATACATGTAAACATATAAGATCGCTGAGAAACTCTGGCGACAGACATTCCCGTGGTGTCCATGGAGAAAGGATAATAGAGTCTGTTAGCTGTCATACAAATAAGCAGAATCTTACTACGCACACGCACGCACGCACACATACACACACATACACACATCTTCAGACGATTTGCAATAACTGATTTTACCGTTCACCGTTTTTTTAAGAACGCTCACGTAACGGTATTTTTTTTTTTAACATTCACTTGGCAGGGAATTTTTAAAATTACAAGAAATAACGTTTTCATCCATGTTATTTCATTCAATAATTCATTTTTGTTTGGCAATAACATAATCGCTAACTTTTCTTCCTGGCACAGGCTACATATTTTGCCACCGTTGTAAGGCTTGCCTGTTTTCACTATACTCCACGTTATGTTTGGGTCTTATTGAATGAAAGAACAGAAATTATGACTAAGTGTAACTATACCATAAAATACATATTAGGTTCTATTGAACAGGTGAAGAGGCTCATTCCTTGTTTCTTGTTTAGGATGTGGTTTCCGGCTTTCTCTTTTCCAATCTTTTTACGTAGCCCCCTGCGCATCAGTGGCGTTATCGCTTTGCTTGGAGTGATATGATTAAAAAAAACACAAAAACAACCATGGATGAAAACGTTACAATTTCTTCTAATTTTAAAAATTGCGCGTTCAAAAATTCCCTGTTACGTGAGCGTTCAAACCCACACCCCCGTTACGTGAGCGTTCTTAAAGAAAAGCAAAAATAAAAAAAACAAAAAAACAAAAACCAAAAAAAAAAACGATAAAATCAGTTATTGCAAATCGCCTGAAGACACAACATGGTAGAAACTTAGGTTGCTTAATAACTCGTTTACAAATTAAGAATATATATATATATAGTGTCCGTAAATATCTTTGTCAGATCCAGTCTCTCATGGCGATGTCAACTCGTTCATCACTATACTCAACCATTTTCTCAGATAAATGATTAAGAATTTCTTCAAGTGAATGAACCCTGTAGTTCTTAAAGAAGGCTTACCTTCATCGGCTCTTGTAGAACGAATCTCAAAGAACTTTAATAAATAACAAAAATGACATTAGTTACGTATTTTCCACAAAACAACACCTGAAATGCCTGTTCATTTTAAGTCGAAAGAAAGTAATGTCATTATGAAGATGTTAACATTCCACACTACCTTAAGCAAAGGCTGGAATACCAGAACCTTGCAGATCATATGTAAATCATTCCCATTCTTTTCGGATTCCATTAGTAAGAAGGAAGTACCGTTTGGACATCTTCTTTCCAAGAATGGCTGCTTTGCGGAATATACCCCCGGCAGGATCTTCTTCGAAACACAAAAATCTTGACCTCCTCACGTCTAGGGTTAACCGTTATCTTTTACCTACCTTGAGTGGCTCTTGATCCTTGTATTGAGTGGACATTAGTATAAAATACCCTATCAATACTAGAAAGAGAAATAACAATGTGTTTGAGAAGACACTTTTCCTGAAATGTAATTTAATAGAAAGATTTTACCTATTTACACTGACATTGTTCAGTCACCATTGCCGTTATTTTAGCATTTAAACCAAGAATGCAAAATAAAGAGAATTCAGCAACATTGATTTTTAATAGAACATTTTGAAAATGTAACAAATATAATTTATATTATAAAACGCCGTATATGAAGTAAATGAATATCTAAATGTTTACCAATCTATCAAACAGCCTTAATTCAATAATATTTCTCAAACAAAGAAACGCTTTATAATTGGTCCAAGCAACACCTGGTATCTTTGCGAGTTGTTAATAATCATAATAATGTTCGTGACGATTTTAACTTTAGCTACATTTGAACGGACTTTTATTACCTCTTCAAAATTGTGACACCTTAATATCCATATAGCCTACCGTAAAGCTGGTTGTAAATACTGGTAGCGCTTTGAGTGCTATGTATTTTAGTGAAAGGTCTATTTTTTTATAATGGTAATTCTCTCCACGTGATGACAGTTGAGAAATTCAATAGCTAGTTTAGGTTTGGTGTTTGTTTAGATTTTGGTTTAGGGGTTAGAGTTAGGTGAACTCTGGGGTTACAGCTGGGTCGTGTGTTTGTGTGAGATGCCTTCTAATGGCGATTTCCGGCTCCGGACCCTTCACTTCATCAAAAGATCGTTCAACAGAAATGTAGAAGCGTTTCGTGCTCGCTTTTTTTTTTTTTTTTGAGCTTGTCTCAGTTGGGAAGAACACGAATACAACAATCAGTTCATATTCATTGACGATTTTCTAAGCTCCACTTAGATGTGGCACAAGGTCGAATGTATGGGGTACCCAGCGAGGATCGAACTCTACTCAGTTGTAATAGGTTCTAACGAGACAAGCTTACTAATTATTACACCATGCAGTTCATATTCATTGTAAGAGAATTACCTTTGTTATTTCTAAATCAACAGTATTACTATTCACATATACAGCAATCTTGTACAGTCGCATTTACTAAAGATTCAGTTTAATTTATCTAAGCATAAATATTTAGATATAAATAGTGTGGACAAAGATGTCAACACAGCATGCACGCCGTCAGTTTCATGCCGTAAGCAATCATCAGACCATGAGTACCGCTCTTTATGTGCTGTTATCTACTCTATATCTATTGTACATAGCCGTCTGAAGTTATTATATAAATCGCATAAACGTCAACAACTCAATTAGTCCAGAACCAATAGTTATCAAATTTAAACAAGTCCATTTCCACCTTTGGTAAAATTTCTGACTAAATTTTTAGTAAATTCTAATGAGTATATTTTGAAATATGTTAAATTTACGAAAATTGAGTGACCGAAGTTATGATGCAGATTAAACTAATATTAGTTTAAGGCCTCTGAAATTTAATAAAAACAATGTTTTTTCATATGTTGAAACATGGGTAATAGAAAGAATCTAGTAAATGTTGAAAAACAGAAAATAACGCAGTTATTGAGTGAGGGAATGTCAACATTGTCGATATCAAATGAAGCTTTGCAGAAACAATCGAACGATGAAGAGGACTGTTGAAAAACATAAAAAACAGAGAAATATTTCGCTATGACTCACCTTAGTTGATGTTCCTCTGGCAGAGACAATTTCCTCGAAGTCTTTTACTTTGTTTCTAGTTCTTAACTAAAACTAAAAGTAAAGTAAAAGACTTTAAGAGCTTGTCTCCGCTGGAGGAAAAAAAAAAACAAAGTGAGTTATAGCGAAACAACCACTTTTCACCAGTGCTCAGATCTTTGAACAGGTTGAAAATGAGGGAGGGAAGGATCTTCGTAAATTTTCTGTCAAGAAATCTCAGAGTCAAGCAAATATTTTAAAACGCAAAAAGTCTGCCAAGAAATACATATAAACTGACATTTTTAAACTAATTTTATTTGTAAATCTCAGGTGATATTTGAAAAACCTTTTGGGCCAAAAGATGGATTTTGTCCGATATGTATGTACCTGTGGGTAAAAGAAGTCAGCAAGTGCGAGGCAGTAATAATATATGGGCTGGATTTATCAGCTAAACAGTTACTGAGCAATTCAACGTCGATGAAGGAGTTAAACTGATACTGCGATTCCATAGACAAGATTTTCTTTGAATAATATGTTTCATCGTCACATTTTCAAGTGAAGTGTTTATTTACGTACGACATTGCTTCTAATGTATCTAAGGTTACCTGTGAATTTTTTTTTTAATGTAAAAGGTTTACAGGAGAGAAGAAGTTGAAATGGTCGACATCAAGTCTAGACTTGAATCTTATCGAAAATCTATGGTCAATTATGGAAATGAAATTAAATGGAGGCAGTATTCAATATGACAGCAATTAAAACCCTCATGTCTGAAACTGAATCCGCCGAAGTAAAAACAAAAAAAAACAAAAAAAAATCAGAAATAGCTAAATCAATTGAAAATAGATTACTGGGTGTTACTGAGAAGAATAGTGGTGCAGTGGATATCGGTCTCGGAACGAGAAATCGGGGAGCCGAGTTCGAATTCCAGTTGAATTCATTGCATTCACTTACGCGCAAATACCCTTTTCTTCCTTCCAGTTATGGGTTAAATAACAGGACAGATTGGGTACTATAGCCTTGGCTGGCAACCAGTCTACCGCAGAAAGCAATGGCAACCTACTGCGGGATAATCTTCTGCCCAGTCAGTCATGTCTCGAAAGAGACATGATCGCCCAAGCGTATTTCACGTATGGCACTTAACTGCCTGATACACGTCAAAGACTTATCATATATGTTTGTTATTTGTTCTATTATAGGTTTTGATCAATTGTTAATTTTGTTAGCTTGTTATAAAATAAATATTTATTCATATGTTATAAATAATTACTTTTTTAATTTATGTTTAATATATATATGAAATTTAAATGCAAAGTCAATACTCTTCTACTAACCACTGGACTCTAGCTCTCTCCCCTCCCCTGTATAACCTTCCCTTTCTCTCCACCTATTTATCTGTCATCGCACCTGCTTTCTCAGCTTTCTGTTGTTCCTTTCTAACTAGTTTGTACTCCTCACTCTTTTCTAATTAATCTTTTTACATTTATGTAACCCCCTGCACATCAGTGGCGTTTCCGCCTTGCTCGGGGTGAAATGATTAAAATATATATATATATATATATATATATATATATATATATATATAAAATATTTTTCTACTAAGGTATCAGCACACGGTGGAGGAAAGCAGATCATTAGCGTTTTATATACACAATGTAAAGACACTTTCGTATCCAAAAGTGTTCAATTAATTACTAGAGAACGATGCGTAAATATATATGTATATATATAGCTCCACTTTCACAGCTAAGATCTGCAACGCCTAGTTTACTGAGGTGGTACGCCATCACTCTCTTCATAGTCCATTAGTAAGAAGTAAGTTCCACTCGGACAATTCTTCACTAACCGCTAGTTTCTGGAACTAAGTCCCAAGAAGATGCTTTCCCGACCACTACAATCTTACTCTCTTTAACTGTTATTTTTTCTACATATCCTCATAAACAGCACTTCTTATCTCTTACTCTCTTCTTATCTTGGAATGTCTTTTTTGTGGGGATAGCGAGCAGCTGCCTCGTCGCATTTTCTTCGATTTCCCCAATGCGCAGAAATCTCATTCCTTTCTAGAGGGAAATTTATTTGGGAAAAGAAAAAAACACAATAGGTGGGATGTGAGGAATACTGAGGTTATGATTGGCACAAAACTGTTGTACAAGACATGGTCACTGATAAAAGCTCTCGGGTGATATGAGATGACCACACTCTACACACATTTCTTCCAAGCACACACACACACACACACACACACACCCACACACACACACACACACATATATATATATATATTTCATACTATTTTCAGTATTTATTGCCATGTGGATAATTCTAAATGAAAATAGAATGGTACTTTTTCAATACTGCACAATAATATGTGCATCAAATGAGCTGTTCTGGTGTCCAATTTTTGTGATCCCTTTCCCATGCCAGTCTCTTATTATTATTGGCTGGCCGAAGCAATGGCTTCCTGGCTGCCTTGTAAAACTTTGCAAATTAATAATAACAGAACCATTCTATTTTCATTTAGGATTATTCACTTGGCAATAAATACTAAAATAGTATGAAGTACATAATTTTTTTTTTAACTGGGGTGGCCTAATAATTATGGCCGGTAGTGTATATTAAATCAAGTTTCCAATCATTTTCCTGTGGGTATAAAAGTTCCCATTTCCACACACACGACAGTTACCAACCGCTTTATGATGGTGTGGAAACGTATGAAACTGGCAGTCGTTTGATTTAAAATATAATAAAACACGGCCATTTTTTTAATATGGCATAGGGCATTCTGTGTGCATCTATAACATACGTTTAGGAGCTGCTTATTCTATTCTTACTATGTATGTATTCATATGTGTGTCAACTTATGCGAATTTACAACAAACATAAGATCCTGATTTCTGCACATATAGCTATGCTCCATTCATATAACAAGAAAACAAAATTTAAAAAAGGCAAATTTTAATGTTCCCTCTCACAGGATTTAAATTTGAAATACCTTCCATGCTTCTCAAAAATATTTACAATACAATCTTGTACAGCCTTGACCTATGTATTTTATCTAATAATTTATATTAATGGCTTAATAATCTGGTTATTTTGATGCTTCAAATCCATGTTAACCAAAGTTAGCTCATACACGCTAAGAAATTTATTGTACACTATCCCAAAATAGATGGTTACATTTAACAGAAATTACATCGCCTTCAAGTTACGTCTAAGATACACGAAATATATTATAATGAAAGTTATATGATGGAGAAAATAATTTTTCCTTATTGGTAATCGTAGCATCTTTAGCGTACGATTTTTTTTTCAAGGACGAAAATATTTTATCTTTTTACTTAAAAGAAACACTTTACGGCTTCTCTTTGGCATATAAAAATTGTACTTTATAACCTTTATTACGAGGGAGTTTTAAATCTTCTGGCCCTGGCGCCTCCCTAAAATTTGACCAAATGGTCGGAGATGAATTTTTTTTTTACCGTCTTCGTCGGGCCGTGAATCTTTCAGCACATATTATAAGTAATACTTTTGGAATTTAACATGGAGACATGAAAGCGTGTAAAGAAAAACCGCGGATTATCACTGTATTCTTATTGTATCAGCAGACATTTTACCCATGGACCAGGAGTCTATATTGTTCGGTTGTTTTGTCTTTCTACGTTATTGCCATTAAATCATCCGAATTGACAGATTCATTCCTTTCTCTTCCAATGCAATCACGTGGCCACTTGCCTCCGGAACAGCTGCAAATAGGGATTTTCTTTCGATTCATCAAAACACCAGATTTCTTCCTCTCTACTTATCACTTGTCATTGTCGTCTTCATCATATTTTTTCACGCTAGTCTCTATCGGCATCTTCCCAATAGAAAATTCTGTATTGAGAAACCCATTTTTTTATTTTTTAGAGAAGTGACAAGTAAGATCTAGTTTCTTGAACGACCCGAACCTGAAGGAGAAATATGTGGACAGTGTGAAAAGCAGATACAAGGGACAAAGTGGAAATGGAAACACGAAATGGGACACACTGAAAACCTTTAGTAACATCAGCAAGCAAGATTTTTCCCACAGAAAATGAACTAAAAAAAAAAAGATGATAAATGAGATTCTCGACATGATGCAAAGCAGGCAGAAAACAGTGCCAATACACGGAATGGAATATAAAGAACTACACAAAGACATAAGGAATAAATGCAGAGAGGCTAAATAGGAATGGCTCAAAGAAAAATGTGCAGAAATAGTAAGATGAATATCACTAATAAAGGAAATATGCATAAAAAAATAAGGGACTTAACAGGACAAAAGACATGTTCATCAACAGGATGCATAAAATTCAAGAATGAGACATTGACATTAGGGAGAAAACTTATTTCAGAGATGGAACGAATACATCGAATAACTTTTCTACGACGAAAGCGAACAACCGGCAATATAGAGAAATATCGACGGACCGAAAATAGTAAAAACCGAAGTGGAAGCTGCATTGGTCAAATGGAATTGTAATAAAGATGCTGATAGCCTTAGATGATTTCGGCATTGACAATATAAAAAAAAATAATAGATGAAGTCTGCAGCAATCATGATATATCGGAAGACTTAAGCAGATCTATTTTCATACCATTCCCTGAGAAGCAAGGTGCAAACGAATGTGAGCGCCATCGAACACTTAGCCTAATGAGCCATATCATGAAACTAATCATTCGAATTCTGATGAATAGAGAGCTGAGTCATACCAGAGATAGGACAAGAACTGTGCGGGTTGGTCAAAGATACCTGAACAGCAACACGATATTTATGCTCAGAATATTATCAGAAAAAAGATAAGCAAAAGCAGAAGTATGCGTACCTGTGTTTTATAAACTACGCAAAGACGTTTGATGTGCACCAGAAAGATATGTTAGTGCTACTCACCATCTTTGACATATTTGAAAAGCCATTAAAATAATCAAGAAACCGACAGCAAATCGCATGCTTACGGACAGAAAATAAGTTTAGCAGATATACAAAAGTAGAAAGAATGTGCATCCTCACCGGATTTATTCAACTTATACAACGAAGCAAATCTGAGTAAAAATTAGAAATCCTACCGAGATTCATTATTGGCAACCAGAGTCTTAACGATATACGGTAACACAGGGTTGATCGTAAACACGGAAATGAAATTACAAAATCTACAGAAGACAGAAAATGTAAGCGAGAAGAAAGAACTAAGTATATAAACTACAAGAAGACAGAATGCGTGGTTATCAGCATAAGGGTGAACCCAAATTACACATTAAAGGTCGGAGATACTAAAATCAAGTAGGTACAGTAATTCAAATATCTGGGAAGTGTTCTAACGGAGGAGGGAATGTGAGACACTGAGATCCAAAGACTTATTGGGATAGCCAAAACTGCATTCCAAAGCTAAGCAGAGTATTAAGAAACAAAAAAATTTTAGACACTAAGAACAGAGTCCTGAAATGTAACGTGATATTTGTCCTCAAGTATGGCACTGAATGCTGGACAATATTGCCAAAGATGAAGGAATAAGCACTAGTGGTTCTACAGATAGATGCTGAAGATGCCATGGACCGAACATGTGCACAAGAATGAAGTTTTTGGAGAGAATGGAAAGAAAAAAGAAACTTAACACCAGAAAGAATCAGTTGAGTTTTCTGGGGCACTTAATAAGAAAGGAAGGCTTGGAAAAACTGATACCCACGAAACAGATTGAGGGAAAAAAGGGACAGAGGAAAGCAGCGCGTAACATACTTGATCAGCTTAAGGAAAATAAATGGAAGAACAGGGTTTGGGAGAAGGAACAAAAGAACAAACGTTATAAAGAACTACAAAGGATAGGAAGATGTGAAGGACCATGATCGCATGCAACTTGAAGAGAAACGACACATAAAAGATGAAAAAAGCGAAGTATTCTGTCAACAAAATGATATTAGTCATTAAGATGTTACTAGTCGTTATGGCCGTATCTGACTACCGGGCACGGGTCCGGGCCGATCCGTGAAATCATAGTGAAAATCCGGGCAAGGAAAAATGTCTTCGTCAGAAATCAAACTAAACAATTCACGAAGAAAGAAAGATAGAAAGAAAGAAAGAAAGAAAGAAAGAAAGAAAGAAAAACGAAGAAAACATTCGAATGAACGCAGTAAAAATCTGTTTGTTTATTTATTAATTTTGGGAGAAAAGACTGGTTATACTCAAAAGTCCGAACTCGATTTCCTGCTTTCGTTCACGTTCTGTGCCTAATTTCTACTGGAATAGCCGAAAAAATCCGCAAAAATCAGTTTCTGGAAACGGATGACACTGATGACGTCATTACATTGTCAACTAATAAATCCGGGCAGTTTTCTCTTTCCCGGTTGTTTTTTAGCATCAGCTACAGCCCTGCTCGTCGTAATAGTCATATAAAAAATAATGACTAAAAACTAAACACTAGATTGTCACCTTGAAGTGTTGGAAGCAAATTAGAATCATTTCGCGGAGTTTCAGGTTCATATCTATAGATTAGAGAAGCTTAGATATATAAATAAAATTCATTTTTCTCTTTATGTCTCTATGGCAAAAGATTGACTAATTTGTTTTTTACGCATTATCAACCCTTTGCAGGTTATTTAAAACCAGCAAATACTTTTAGATTGTATGTATTTTCTTTATGGAGAGATAATAATGATATAATTCTTACTAATTAACCTACAGATAGAGGAAAAGTGTAGATTTATACTTTTCCCAAAGGTATTTGCACGAAAATGGTTATAACGAACCCAACTGGAATTGGAACTTTGCATTTCAATTAACAATTCTCAGATATTATCCATTGCACTATCCGCACATTACAGCTTACAGACCTGGTACTGCCAAGTGATCATACATCTACGTACGGAACAGAATTCATGTTGCTTAACTTCGGTAATCGTACGGAAACCAGTATTTCAACATGCTATGGCCATAAACAACTTTGTGGTAAAAGAGAACGCTATCAAAATGTGATTTTCTTCTTTTAGGTGATTTGATCCTATGAGACGGGGCGATTATGACTCTTCTCAGCTTCCTACTGTTTTTTAGCTGTAATGTGTGTCCTCACTAAGTATTTCGGCTTCTTAATTGTTTTCTTAGATTTTGGAAGGCATTATTTGCTATCCCAATGCACCAAGGAAATTTTCGGAATACAAAGATTATGTTGCGTGGAAAATGTTAATATACCTTGAAAATCAACATTAGAAAATTTCAGATGATGTCTGGGATCGAACTACACTAACTAGATTTTGAGTAAAATGCGTGACTGTCAATGTATTAATTCTCATTGAACAGGCATGAATCTATATTTCCCACAGTTTATCCTATCATCAGATATCCTAGCGAAAGTTTTACAATTGCTTGATGGTGAAGAAAAAGAGTGCTTCCATGAAAATTTGAATAAATCACTCCAC